>VXBN01031006.1:2673943-2760172 GCA_013397395.1 Sinosuthora webbiana
GGGGCGGGGGCGCTCGCGGGGCGCGGGCAGGTGGGAGGGGGCGGCGGCGCGGCCCCAGCGGGGCGGGAGTCCCGGCGCCGCCTCCCCGCCTTCCTTCCCCTTCCCCCTCTCCTGCCCTGGCGCCTGAGGTGGGGGCGATGCGGGAACATGGCTGGCGCCTTGGCACGGCGGCAGTGCGGGGGAGGGAGGTGTGTTGACTAGAGCTGGCTCATCCTCCCCGCAGTAGCGGCTGAGGAACGCCGCGTGTCTCCGTCGCGCCTGCGGCTCCCCTGGGCAGCCCCTTCAGCGCGGGCTCTCCGGCGGCTTCCCGGCGCCCTCACGGCTTTGCGGGAGCTCGAGGGGGGAATCCCGCTCCATCGTGTGGGTTCCTCGCAGCCCGATGCCTCCGGGGCGGCTCGGGCTCGCTGGCCCGCCCGGCGGCTGCTCGGAAGGCCTCCGGCAGGGAGCGGAGAGCGCGGCTCCCGCTTGGAATGCAGAGCAGACGGACCGTGGGCTCCTGCCGGCTGGGTCCGGGTCACGGGCGCGGGCAGGGACACCCAGAGGCCCCGAGCTCTGTTCTTTCTCTCCTTGCCTCTCATCCTTCCTCAGGCGTGTCTTCCCGCTGAGGCCTCTCAGCACCGCAGTGGGTGGTCAGGCGCCGGTAGGAACAGGAGGTTGTTCTGTGAGGATTAGCGACTGAGAGACAAGAGTTTGAGTCTAAGAGAGCAACAGAGGGAAAGCAGTTGGGAGGAATTCCTCTGGGTAGGAATCGCAGTTTTTCTGCCCTTCTTTTCGTTCTCACTGATGCTTTTGCCTGGGCAGTGGTTAGTACTAAGTACTACTGCTTAAGTGCGCTCTTAAACTCCCTGTAATACCACGCTGGCAGAATAATGCTGTTGGTCATACAGCGTGTGTAGTCACAGAAACAGTAAAAGCGCCGGGTTTTGGTAATCTAAGCAAATAAAGCTCTATTATAATACTGTATACAGTTGTTTGTGGTACTTTGCATAAGTAAAAGTATTTGCGGAATCGGGCCAACTTACTTGCACAAAATAAAGCAAGTCAGGAGAGTCAGGAACAGCATCAAAATGCTGACTCCGGTTTTATATTTTAATTGCTGTATTAATTACTGGTTTTATTCAACATCTTCATCACATCACAGACAACTCACATCGTAAAAATACACGTGCTCATCGTGTCAGCTTTCACACAGACACATGTGGAGGTACAGTCATTTGAGTACTTCAGTCAGAATTACTCATAGATAAGTGTTTGAAGCCATACCTGAAAATGGATATTTATACCTAGTGTGTGGGCAGCTCACATTTGCAAATCTACACTGAGACTAAAATGAGTGTGATTTGACAACAGAAACAGAAATCCATTGACAAATAGATTGCATACCATGAACATTAATGACTCTGCAGGGGATTTACTATATTCTTTCCTGAGTCTGAAAAGAAGTCTTGAATCACAGATTATAATGAAGGTGAACTTCTGTTATGGAAGTATGTAAACATCCATAAAGTCACACTGTGTTCAAGAGGTTCTGGTTTTATTTGAAATCACATTCGTTTATTTGAGAATAGCTCTGCAAAAGCTAAATTAAGGTCTCTGTGTGATTTGGGTCTTGATTGAGAACCTGTAAAATCGGGAACATCTTTTGCTAGTAGAAACAATTGTGACTATTTTAGCATCATGGACCGAGGGCCATTGGCATCTCAGGATCACTTTGAGAAAGACAACAACTCCTTGTTGCTTGTGTTTGGTTTGGTGGAGCCATTTCTAAAAAATGGCTATTCATTGTAGCTACAGCATTCAGACTTTGTCTGGAAGTATTCTTGTCCCTCTTGCTTCCTGATACAACCTCAATGCTAAGGAGCTCATATTTTCTCAAAGTTTTTTTTTTTCTTCAACTGCTCTATTGTACACCATAAACTTATGAGTGATTATTTTTTTCCCCGTCATGTAACTAGGAATCTGCCAATGATTTCACTGTTTTCATCATTTAGTATAGCTATTCCTTGTTCTTCAGCAGAGCTGTCGGGGAAGAATTGTGTTTTGGCTTTGTCAGGTTTTTGGAGGTGGGAGGAGAGGAAAGGATGTGGAACTGTTTGTTCCTGAAGCTGTCTTGATATACTTAAATATCTTCCAGCAATACAATTGCCTATAATCTTAAAAGGAGTGAGTGACTACCTGGCTTAAGTGTTGAACATTGTTGGGGAAAGCAGTGTTAGCCTTGTGGAAATTGTTAATGCACCTAGGTACACATGTATAAATCATACTGACACTAAGAGAATAGGCTCTTGAGAAATAAACAAACTGATAAACAGAAACTGCGTATCTGAATAAAGCTTCAGCAGGTCATTTGCACACTACATTAAGTGCTATAATTGTCCTGGTATTGTAATAATAAATGGAACCAGTTTACATGAAATAGGCAGAGGACAGGTGGGTTTGACTGTTCTCTGGTACTGACCAGAGCTGCAGGTGGTTTGGTGCATCCTTTTCACACTGCCTATTTGTTCCCTGTGCCATAGAGGTCAAGCCTATCTGCCCCATCTTTGAATCTTATCACTACCTAAAAAATCTTGGTTTACCCTTTAACATACTTTGGATTGCTACCCACCTCCTCTTACTGCACCAGCATCATTACAGGTGCTGCTTTAAACTATACAACAGTTCATCTTCTGGGTGTAATACCTCGGATGCATCCAGTACTACATTTGGCACAGCATTTTCCATTGAAATCAGATTCAACCAAGAAGAACAAGTTATGCCCAAAGAGAACAAGATTGCAGCATGAATACCAGAACTGAATGAATGGATTTGCAGCCAACTGAAACAGTTTTCTACAGCTAGACCTTTCTTGGGTGTGGATTCTCTGGCATCTATGATACATGAGCCCACACTTGCAAGTTTGTCTGAGGCACTTGGAGGAATTGTCTCTTCTGCTCAGCTTTTTTATGAGGCTTATGAATCATAAAGACAAATATATTCTGCATATTCAACCTTTTAATATTATTAAAAACCAGGCAGAGAACAGAAAATGAGATGGAAGGATTTACAGAAATTCTGGTATTTTAAAATTATGCAGGCTAGTCATTGAATGCACAGATAAGCATGAAAAGAAGGAACTAATAAGTCATTTAGCTATCATTCCTGAGCAGATGGTGACAGTGATTTCTTCAAGAGGACTGACTGCTTTCTTTGATAATACTCCCCTACTTCCCATACTACAATATTTCTTGGTCCTACACATCAGCTATAGAGGATTTTTTATTGTTTTTGTTGAGAAATGGTAAAACATCACCATATATTCACCATGAAAGAAAATCATGTATTGAACACGAGCTACAACCTTTTCTTGAATGTCAAATGGCTGTTGCTTTGAATTTGCTGTAACTGGTTCTTCAGTTGAAAGATTAGGTACAAATTTAAGGCATTGAGTGGACTGAAATAAAACTACAAGAGTTTTTAATGGTACTTGAATCTGGCCTTCTGTAAATGAAAAGCACAAATTAATTCCTATGTTTATTTAATTATAACTCTTCTTAATTAAAATAAAAAAGACAATGATTGAACAGTATTTTGTAGAAGTAATTTCTTCCACTGTGTTTTTATCTTGGAATCTAAATGTAAAACAGGATAAATCAGTAGCAAATTAATTCCTAGCCAAAACATTTTGAATGGGAATGTTGTTACATAGCTTTAAAACCAAAAACTATTGTTCAGCTTATAGTAGTTTTGAAGCCTCCAAGGCTTTATGGAAAATGTTCTATAAGTAGTTATATGGAAAATATGTCAGTGTGATCTTTAGGCTTGATATTTTTTCTTCTCTTGTAAATTAATGTATGATTTCTTAAATGGCACATAGAAATTTTTCATCTGTGCTCAACAGGTTCATTATGTGTCACTGTTTTTCCTTCCTCTTGCTGTCAGCTCCTAAATTTGCTGCTTAGTGCTACCATCAAACAACATGCTATGTATGTCTAGGTTATCTGACTTTCAAACTTTGATTATTTAAAAAACCCCAACCAAGTTCTAAACCCCTAAGAACTCATCTTTCTGTGGTTTGATGTTACTTGGAGTCCACTTCTTAATTGAAAAGTGCATTCTTCTTTGTGTTTTACTGGGTAGGAAAATTCACAGCTGAGCTAAATACCATCCAAAATCATTGCAGACCAAAGAGGATCTGTGTTACTGTGAAAGATCCATTGTGTAAGAGATACTCTTTTTGGAAAAATTGAGCCATGCTAGTCATACATGTATCATAATTGCTCTGAGGTTAAAAAAATCCTCAGAAGCGGGGAAAAAACTGCCTAACCCTTCAATAAAAGGAAACGTGCTAATTAGACAATCAATCATACAATTGACTAAGCTATTTCTCCAGGTTTGGGGGAGAAGAGTATGAAAGGCTTTCTCACATAGAAAAATTCCACACTGAGCCATTATTTGGTGCCACAGGATAATTTACAAACTTGCTGCACTATGAACCACAAAAGGTGTATATCTCATTGGGAAATGGGTGGGGCCATGTACACATGTTCATAGTCTGCATTAAAAGGATATAGGCTACTCATGCATTCTCAGAATGTGGTAGGTCTGCAGCTTTCTCTTAAGCACAAAAGAATTTGAGATACCAAGGAGAATTCTTACTATTTGTGGGATATTCTCAAATTATGTTTGTTTACTTTGATGCTCTGTGTAAAAATGTGAACAGTAACCTCAGAACACTGTCTAAAATGCAGAACTTCCTTTGGGATGAATGCCCTAATCGATTATAGGATAGGTGCTGTTATCCTTTTGTACAGTACTTCTGAATTAGTGAATCCTTGGTACAGATTCACCAGGAGTGTTGGAGTGTCCCCATCCAGAAAATTGGTGGGCAGGTTGTGGAGGAAGGCTTCAACGTCCTTGGGCAAGACTTATTGAGCATCACTTCCTAGTCATTCATGTGCTGAGTTGTTAGGCTATATATATACATGTATATATATATATCTGTGTGTGTGTGTGTGTATAAATATATATACACATATATAAAAGGTATGCACTATGCACTGTGGAATTCTGCATGGAGGTCACTTCTGTTGAAGAGTGAATGATATTAAGGAATTCTCTGAAGATTTGTTATACCATATTCCTTGACAGAGTTTGGTTAGAATAATGTTTATTCAGGCACTTGTTTCCAAAAAGATGCGAATACAGAACACATCAACTAAGTGCTTATGTGGATTGGGGCCAAATGGATTATTTGGCTTGAAGGTTTCTCTGTTTCTTCCCGTAGCAGAATTGATGGAAACAACTGCAAGGGGAAAAGTCTGAAAGAACTAGGAGAGATAAAAAGTATAAATGATTTGTGCAACTTAGGGCTGATCAAGAAGACAGTATTCTCTTCCCCCTTTTTTATTACCTTGGGGATCATTTTTATGTGTAAAAGAAAAACAACAAAAAAATTACAGGAATGTTTTTCAACTTAAAATTATGTACTCTTAACTATATTTCAAAAAATGCTACCATTAGTAATGGTCTGATCTAATTAATTTGATTGGTTAGTGTAGCTTCATTCCTAAATGTAAGCTCTGATGTTTTATAAACATTACAATGGTTGTTCCCTTCCACAAAGAATATAATTTTACAGAATTTACATGGCAGTATAGTTGAAGTACTGTAAATGTAGTTACATGGTTACTAATATGATGAATTAACAATACAGTCCTCCCAACTACTTGTTTGTGCAGCAATTCCCCCAGATATTCAACAGTTCTTGTGATACTGAATAATTTTAGTTTATTTAAAATTAAACTGATTGTGGTTTATAATTTTCAATCTTTATGTTTTGTAATACATGAGGATTAAATAGATGACCTTGTCTATTGCAGTGTAAATACTCAACTTCCTACTTACCAAATGGTTTTGCTGAAGTTTAAGAATTTATATTGCCTTTATTTGTACTGTTTAACAATGGATTTGATATATATTTCTTGTTGGATCATTTTACCTTTGAGGATAGATTTCACTCTTTCCAATAGAGATTGTGCATGTTTTCTTTGCAGTTTTGTGCCTTGCCTGAATATGGCAGCTCCAGAAAGGCTTAAAATAACTTAGGTGGTTGTGGAGACCTCGGGCAGCCATTAGTGATAGACTGCTCAGATGGACAGAGTGATAAATGACTGCAGATTTTATTGTACATGCTGTGACCCCCGTCCTTCAAAGGCTCTTGTTCAGTGTGGTGTCTTCGGATTGAAAGAGGATTAAAAATTGTGTAAGCCTAATGGAGACATTGATTTGGGGGGCAGCAGAGTGGAGAGAGGACATGACTGCTCTAAATGGAATGTGTACCTGAGTGTACAGAACATTTTCGTCTCTTTCAAAAACTGTCTGGGGAGTGCAGTGCCACAGAGTTGTGTTTGCAGGACTGAGGAGAGGAGAAAAGCAGTTTTGGTACCAGAGCTGAGAGTGGGATCATCATTGCATGTATGTTAGCAGCCAGTAGGTTCTTAGAGAGATTACAAGTACCTGGAGAACTCAATCAAGTAAGGCATTCCATCCAAATAATTAGCACTTCAAGAGCAGTCTTTGCCTTCCTTTCCTTCCTTTTATGTATTTTCTTATCATCCATTTTCCTTTTCTCCTTGCTTTCACTACTTTCAACTTTCTTCCCACCTCTTTCCTCCTTTCTTCTTAAATTGAAGATAAGAATGACAGGAGTTTTTTCACTCCCGTTGTTGGTTTTAGTATAGTAGTTAGCTGCTACAATTTTAATACTCATGCTTCTAAATATTTTTTTGACTCAGTATCATAACAAATTATGAAAAATATGTAATGTGTCCTTACAGAATTAAGAAAATAGCCTTTAATAACTGGCAGAGCCATTTTCATTTGCAAGAAGCCAGTCTGGATGCCTTATGCAATGTGATCTGTTTTCTTCCTGTGAGGGGAATTAATAACATCTCATTTCTCCTTGTCTGTGAAATTTAATAAGTTAGCAAAGATGTATTTAATATTGAATTCCTTGGAAAATGCATTTGTATGCATCCTTTGTTGCACAGAGCAACACCAGGAAAAAATCTAATCTCACATTCTGTAGCACAAGGCCCACCCTCCCCCCTGAAAAAAGTCAAGCAAAAACATATTGCTGATGTCAGAATCTACAGTTTAGAAATAGTTTGACAGGCATAGCTGAGAATTTAAGTGGTGTATTTAAACTGTGGAACAGAGCTGAGTAAAAAGGTCGAACCAGATTGGTTTTGCTTTTATTTACAGATTTAATAATGTTGTGAACTTCTGTGGAGTGTAAAATTGAAGAATTTAAGAGTTTGAGCCAGTGCTCAAACATAATAAATATCCATATGCAGACATAATAAATATCTGGTTTCTTGCTTTTTTGCTTTTCTTTTTTCTTTACTTGCATAATAGTTCTTTGAATCCTCTTAGAATTTTAATGAAGAAAATTTGATTTATTTGATTGTTTTTGCAAGTGACCAAAGTCCTTTTAAAATACATTTGGGTAATACCATTAGGGTCATTATGTGAAAATAGACAGCATATTGTGAGTAAATTTGTTTGGTGATTGTTTGGATCAGGCATAGATGGAGCACATTTAAAGTTTAATGTTTGCAGTCAGTTTTCTTAGGCTGATCATTTTCCTTCCAGGAAGGCAGTGTTTTTTTGGCATTGAGTGTCTCCATTTGCTGCTGAGGCCAAATGCCTCACAAGGGACTTATCTGTAGAATCTTGGTGTTGTAGGTAGGTTGGCACAGGTGACCCACTGCATTCACAAGTGTTTTGGTGTAGCTCTCTTCAGTTTTTTCATCCAGGGAATCAGAAGGTCCGTGTGACTTATCTCCTCCCCTGTGTCCCAGTGTAGGATGTCCTTTGAAGTATGGTATAGCATCTTCCATGGAAGGGAAGAATGTCGGTTACAGGCTAAAAATATCAGGAGGGACTTACACATGTGGTTCCACTGCCAAGCGAGTTGCAGCTGGCCTGAAAATAAATTTTAAGAAAGAACCAGTGTAGTTTTAGAAATTTGGGCTCCTGGAAGGAAATTCTTACTGTGTGGCTCTGGGTGAACAGCATGAGTCAGTGCAGGATTGTGATTAATGAGAAAAGAGGAAGCATTTTATAGCTGGCAGGTTCAGACCCAAGGGGTACCTCCTTGTCCAGGGAAAAGAATTGTTAGAAGCATGAAGGAGCCATAATTACTGAAATTAGAGGCATTTTCTTTGCAGGTGTTAGGGCCACAATGTCCCAAAAGCCATGCACCCTGACAGGAGGCCACAGCACATTGCTACTGTAGATGATGTCATTAAAGGATGGGATTTTACTGGAGTTAGTTCAGTATTGAAAATGAAAGTGAATATAACTTGTGGAGTAGGTCTGGCAGCACGCAGCCAAGTCTTCAGCAGCAATCCCTTCCATGGCACCCTTGAGCAATGTCAGTCACCAAACACCTGGACAAAGAATGACAACCACCCTTAAGAGGAAAGGTGTGGTGTGGGTGTTAGAGGGAGAGGCTGCTGAGCACGGGTCCAGCACACGGATCACATGAGGAGGGCGAATGGCAGATTTGTACTCTGTTCCTTTATCATGGACCATATTCAGTTTTACAACCTTTTCAGCCTTGTAATGAGTTCACATCATCAGGTTTGCAGCAGTTTCCGCTCTGCTCTGGGTTAAGCTTTCAAAGCTGAACCTCATGAGATAACATGAGATAACAATCTTGAAATAGTTTCCAAATTAACTTTCAATAATTTTGCCACCTAGAGGTTGTACTTAAAAATGAAGATTGCATCTAGTTACATCTTTCAGGACATGAGAGTTTAATAAGAAAATTTATTTGACCAGAAATAAAGGATTCAGATGTAAGAGAGTATCATATGACAATTAGTATTTTCATTATGTTACCTGTAATGTTTAATATTCGCTAACAAATTTACCTATAATGTCTGTATTTCTTAAGAGGTAGAAGTTATCCACAAAGCAAAAAGATGGGCGGTGGTTAAACAGCAGGACCACAATGTTCATTGTCGTCAATAGGAGCAAAAGTTTACTCTAGCCACCTAAACTCTGTATTTCTGGTGAGACTGTTTTATGAACTCAGATTGTTGATGATAGAATTATTTTCAGGACTCCATGCTGCAAGAAAAGCCTTACTTGGAAAACAACTTGGTATCTCAGCTAGACTTTGCTTGGCTTTTCAGATGTGCAGTTGTGGTATATTCGGGGAAAATGCAAGTGAAGCAGTAAAAAAGATAAGGTGAGAATATGAAAACATGGAAAGGAAAGAGCTTTAGCTATAAGGTATGACTTCTTTATTGCAGAACTGCTGTTCCCTTTGTCAGAAAGAGCATTGTCTGTGAACAGTTTCCATCAGAAAAAAACATTTTGGTATTCCAAGCCAGCTAGAGACAATGGGACTATTAACTTGTATTGGACCTGAGTGATTTCAAGAAGTGGAAAATAGTAATGTTGTAGTATCACAGTGGATGAAGTAGTGAAAGTAAATTGGAAAGAACTACATGGTTGTTACAAAATCCTTAACATCTTTTCCTCTAACTATTTCAGAATTATCTAAAGCAAATTAGACTTGGGATGATTACAGCAATAAAGTTATCACGTGAAGAGTGTGTTGTTAACAAAGTCCAATAAAACATTATAAAATTATCTCATCATGCAAGCACCATAAACTATTAAGTGTTTTGATATTCAGTGTGTACTCTGACTCATATGAGCTTAATCTAAATGGAAGCTCTCTGTTATGATCAGGGATGAAGGAGAGTCCTCTGGAGTATAATTCAAAGCAGCTTTTTTTTTCTTATTAGCTACAGATAGCTTCCCCAGCCTGTGACAGGCCTTGCTGTAGCAAGGCTTTTTCCTCTGATATGTCTGAGTGAAGATCACATAAAAAGGCAATGTGGGGCTGCTTTCTTCCAATGTTGTGGTAAGCTCAGATTAAACTGAAAGCCATGTATTCTTATTAAGGTCTAGAAGCTGGTTTATGGCACTCATTTCTTCTTGTTTTCAGCTGTGCGTTCATGTTAAAAAGCTGATACACCACTGTTGTCTCCTAAACAGCTCAGTTGCTATAGCTGAGTAAAATCACCAGTAAGCAGAATTTTCCAATTTGTGTCTTTGCCTCATGCTGCTCTACCCTCTCCCTCTTGAGATGCCTCTGTGCAAATGGAGTGGATTAAAACTTCAAACGTCAAATAACTAGTGTATATTTGGGTTGTCATGTGCTAGTAGCATAAATATGTCCATTTTTGCTTGTTCTTGCTATTCTTGCCATTCCTGTATGGCACCAGGTTCATTTCTCCTGAGCAATAGCTGCGTCAAGGACTGCTACAAGCTCTTACCATATTGGGTACACTAAAACATTCACACTGAATCTGAGTGACAAACCAAACTGTGTTATGGGCTTCATTAAATTAATTAGTTCAGACTATAAGGAGGGTACCATTAGACTTATAATGATATTGGTTGTTCAATACAGACTAGGGAAGAGTTTAAAATCAAATTACATTGCATGATATTGGGAAAAGCCTGTGGAAATAAGAATGCAGGTGTGAAAACCTTCAAAGTCGTCATGGATCTATGTGTATGTTGGAAAGAGTGACCATTCTCATCACTTTTACTTCTTGAAATCATCAAGGCTGCTACTGAGGAATAAGGTTTTACAAAGATGCTTTTAAGATGAAATTTTCAGTGTGAATACTCAACTGGTAGAAGAAACTATGCTTAAAATTTGATATTAAAAATTCTTCTAGGCAGATAAAATCATATTTGCTGGACATAAGTAGTTGTCATAGAAAAGAGTACTTTAAAATTTGTGTATGTTAGTGACTTGTAATGGGAGAAAAAAAATTAAACTAGTTTATTCCAAAGATGATGTCTCATAGCATGTACAGTCTGCTTGCTTTATTTATATTCTGAAATACTTTCATGTTGAAATACTTCGTAAACATATGCTAAATAAGATAACATATATCTTAATCCTGTGTCTACAACTTTTCAAGTAAAAATGTAGGCTGTTTAACATGATAATTTTTTCATATTTTTATTTATCTTCCTTTTAAAAATCTTTTTCCTCCAGCCTTCCCTTTTCTCTCTCACTACAAAATTAATGTTTTAGAAGATGCTAAATAGCTTCTTTCTTTTTTCCCCCAAAGCATAGAAACCTTTAGCAATTCTAATGCTGTTTTTCAAGAAAAATAAAAGTTTGAATAATCCACTCTTGAATAATGAGTTATGCATTGATATTTTTTGAGTCCTGTTAAATTTTTGTTGTATAGAACCAAGATTGCTGTTATCCTGCTCTTCACAGCCTAAATGAAGTACTGATGCTATGATCTCTAGCCTATGTTTTAATCATGCTATGTCCAAGTGTTTTAAAGTTAGCTCAGGTATTTTTGGACTACCCCGTGCTGTAGAGAGTTTTCCTCAGAATGGTCCCTAATGGAGGCCTTACACCTGCTGGTCCAAACTTCCTGTCACTGGCATACAGAGTGGCTTGTGGCCATGACTTGTGATTGATGTCAGAAGATAACAGATGTCTTAGTTTCATATATTGCTCTAACTTGCCTGAAAATCCGCGAATATACAGAAAAATGTGTTCCTATGAAGAGGGCACAGATTGGTTTATTCATTGGAGACCAAAGAAAGTTAGAAATTGCCAACTTTTCCATCAGAAAATAAAGTGTCTGTCCTTGGCTATTTGAAATGCACAGTGTCACTGCTAGATGCCTAAAAATTTCCTATTACTAGTTACTCTTCCTCTATGGGAGAAGATTGGGATAGATACTGTAAAAATGATGCATTCAGCAAATGATTCATTAGCTGAAACTTGAAAGCCCAGTGCAACTCTTCCTTCCTTTTTTTTTCCAGAGTTGTTTTTGTCTCCTTATACTTTCTGTATTAAATACTTTAAATATTTTTTGTACTTTCCAATCAGTTTAAAACACAGTAGAACCACTATTAAAAGAAATATTCAGGCATATGCTTTAGAATAATAATCATACCAAAACTCAGTTTACAAATGTCTGCATGTTAAGTAATAAATATGTATATGTTTTAAATTGAACTATAATAAAGGGAACACATTGGAAAATGACAGTAATTATTATTATTATTATTATTATTATTATTACTATAATTTTCTTTTTAAGTATTTAATGCTATCAGTATTTATAATATGCTTACACTGGCACTGTACCATGTATGGATGGAAAGGCCAGATTCATATCAGAACTATACTAATTTGTATCAATATCTGCCTTGGAAGGCAATGAATGCAAAACACTCCCTCACTTCAAAGATGTGGAAATTCTGTTCATTATTTTAATGTATAATTTGGCTTAGTGGAATTTATTCATTGAAGAATTTTGGTTCTTGTACTGATTCCTGTGTGACTTCAGGGGGTTGTTTTTTTCAGCTGGAACAGTGTCTGCACACTGATCAAGTCTCAGGTGAGTGAACACTTTCCAATGCAGACGATGCATGAACAGGGCAGTATAATGACTATGTCATGAAAAAGCACAACTGTGTTTGTTGTTAAACTTGGTGACAAAGTGATGGACCAAAAGGGTTAATATTGATTAACTGTTTATTCTTATATTTATTTGTAAAACAAAATCTTGGGGTTTGGGGCTTTTTTCTAAGCCATTTTTTGAAAGGAAAGATGAAGGGATCTTGTGAATTTGGGAAAGTCACACTGAAGTGAGGTGCTAGACTGCCTGTAGACTCAAACCAGATTTAAAACCAACCAACAAAACAACAAAACCAATGTCCAAGAATGGTAAGAAAATGACACACATAGGGTATTACAAATATTTTTACTCTTTTCATCTTTGTGCAATCTAAGTTAAGTGTAAATATTAAAATCCTCCTGATTTGTTTTAACATCTTTCTTTGTCTGAAGAGGCAGCTTGAAAACCAGTGCCTAGAAATCAGGAACAAGAGGAATGAGGCATATCTCACTTCTAAAAGATGTTATGAATGTTATTATGATGTTCAGTCACTGTAGTCCCCTTTCTCTCCTTCAAAGCTGCCAGTTTCATAGATGTTATCTTCTGCAGGCTCTCAAATAATCAGCGATATGTTTGGAAAAATGTGCCAGTTTGCAGTGCTGCCAGTGCCTATTAGATACCATGAGAGCATTTAAAGGTGTTTTGCTGTTGAGGGGCCTAGTCTTTACAACAGAATGTAGAGATTCTTTGTTTGTTTTCTTTGTGTTTTCTTGTTTTTAAAATATCTGTACATATATAATATTTACATCTGGGTGATCAAACTGCAATCTCAAAATTCCTGAATGGCAATGGAACCCTGGCAGCACAGTGCTGTGGAAAGAGGCTCATCTTTTCACACATGAATGGTTAGGGAGCCTTGTGACTGCAGCGGTAAAAGTGCAAGAGTGCAAATGTGAGATGTGCATTGGAAAAGCATTAGGCTGTCAGAGGTTTGTATTTCCATAGCTTGATGGATGTACTGTGAAATCAAACAGTGTAACTGATATGCTCACTTTTTAGCTTGAAAACAAGTTTTGGAGGGCCTTATATAGGATACTTATTTTATGAAAAATGTCACCTTTGTTTTTGTAAAACAAATAAATACAAATATATTTACATAGGGTTTTTTTTTGCATCCTTTTTATTAAGGTGTAAATTTTATAGTAGTTTAAAAAAATATCTTGACAAAAATAAATTAATCTGTTTATAGTCTTACATTCAAACAATGTGTTTACTCCTTCCTTTACTTTTTACATCTTGACATGATAGTGGATCCTTGAAGTATGTGATACAAACTGACTTTGCTAATGTGTTGCTCTCCTCTTGAAAGAGTAGTTTTCAATTCTTTGGAGTAGCTCTCTGGAATGTGCATGAATCTCTTGCCAAATGCAGTGGTCATTTGACTGTGAAAAAAAAAAGGTTATTAAGAAGTTTCAATTAACTGGTTTGTAAAAAATTACATCCAGTATTATGGCAAGCAAAATGTGAGTTGAGAACAGCATATAATCATTCAAAAGCAATTTAAGAAAAAAATAATACAAATTTTAGGAAGTCTATCTAAAGTACAAATATTCTTTGGCATACATGATGATAATTTCTTTTCCATCAACAGACACATGGCTAATCCTGACCCATGAGATGTAAAGGTTTTCTAAAAAGGCACAGACTGCCATGGGGTTTGGTGCTGACTGCTGAATTAAAACCAAATGATTTTAAAAGCCCATGATGACACACTGGCGTTGACATGAGTGTGGACCAAAAGATTTTAAGTGAGCGAAAATCCACAGTGCATGGAACTGGGGCACAGTTTCACAGGTATGCGCAGCTTTGATCAGCGGTGGGACTTCTTGCATAAGAAGCTGCTTTTTATCTTTAGACTTCCTTAAATTTAGCTGGAAAGAAACAGCCTACTTACCTTGGCCACAAATTCATCCATTTTTTTGAAGCAACCGTTCACTATAGACTCATGGCTAATGTTACGTCTGGGCTTCAGCTGTTATTTTAAAGGAAAAAGAAAAGAAACTTAGTTTGAACAGTGACTAGGAAATAAAAGTTCAAACAGTGCCCTCTGATGGACATGGTCATTGCCTGAGAGCACTGTAATTCTGCTGCCACATGCCAGCCTGCTGAACGGGTTAATGCTGAAGGTAGTGCAGCACACACTGTTTGCAGAGAGATCAGGAAATTAATATATCAGTGTTCAGGGCAAGGCAAGGGTCTATGGAGCTTTTTGTTTTGTGACAACACTGATCTTGCCAGTGGGTGCTGTCTGAAGGAAACAGATTTCAGAGGAATTGGTGGTCATTGACATTCAGTCTTGCAGATGTACAGATGTGATTATGTTCAGTCAGTAACACAAAGTAATTATCTAAGTATTTTTAATGTGTACATGTGTATGTACACGTATTAAGCTGTAGCTATTGTCCATAGCTGAACACACACAGTGCTGGGGCCTGGCCTGGCCAGGAGCAGCAGCAGTGTGGGTTTGGAGGTCAGTGCTTTGTGCTCCTGCTCAGGCCAATGTCCAGTGAAGCTCTCTGCCCTCTAGGGCTGTGCAGTGGGCTCCCTGCTGCAGCACAGAGGGGTAGGGTAGACATTTGTGTGCCCAGGTTTGCTCTCCTGCAGGTTTATTGGCAAATCTGGTGCCTAGCACAGGCATTAGTTGCAAGGGAAGCTACAGCAAATCTGAGGCTTTGTCCTCTGTAAATAGTTCTTAAGCTGACCCCAACTGAGTTAACTATTTGCAGATATGTTTAAGTAGTTTGCTCAGCTAAAATAGGCTGAATGCAGACCTAAGGTTTTTTTTTTGTCCAGAATTTGCATGTAACTCTTTATGTTAGCTTGTCTTGACAGAAGTCATCAGTACTTGAAAAAAGACACATGAAATTGATATTTAGTTAAAATAGTAAGTACTTCTGTTTAGAATTACTGCAGTCTTTAAGGAGAAGAAAATGAAATACTGGTTTTTAGGCATCACAGCTTTAAATAAGCCCATAAATAAAATGTGTGAATTTAAAACTGCCTTTATCATACAGGTCAGTAAAAGAGTTGAAAGATGCCTGTCTTTACTTACAGACATATGATTAAGGTATCATTATTTGAAAATGTAGTCTTTTAAGTTTTCTATTGCATTTTCAGCATACACATTATCAGTTTTATTCACCATGAATACCTGACTTGGATATCCTGCCATATAAATGAATAAATTGTACTTACACATGTCTTGAGCTGAGCATGAGCCTCATACATTTCTCTTAGAAAAGCGTTCTTATTTTGAAAAGGAGTGTCTGCTCTCTTGAAAAACTCAGCAACTTCATGCACTATATGAACAATGGCTGCATTATCATATTTAACCTGTGATGACAAAAAAAATGTATAGACAAATTCAGTTTCTGAAGTCTGCACTTCAACATCAGTTAATTTTTCAACTACCCGAGTCCAGTTATCATAAGTTGTTAAACAATTTTCACCACTTTCTTGTGCTTTACTAAATTTTTTAGTGCATAAATTCTAGCTAGTAATATTCATTGCAAAAATGGCATTTATTTGAAAATCGGAAATTGTATGTTCAACTTCCAGCTGCAATTCATAAGTTGCTTCAATTCGAGTTGCTTTCATAAGGAGGACACCTATTTTTTTAAATTAGTATATCTTGCATTTTTGGGCTGCATTTATAGGCTTTGGTATTTATAATGCATAAGCAATAGTCAATAAAAGCCAAGAGGCAAAAGCAGATCTTTTGAATTCAGGCCCAAGACACCAGACTGTGCAGGGCTTTCCTCCAAGTGCAGACCCTGTCTGATGAAGGGCAGGTCCCTCCATCTCGGGGGAGGTGAAATACAGGAGAGGCCAATATTGCCATGCATCCCTTTTGTTCCCTGGGTGCATTTTAGAAGATCCATTGAAGAGATGAGCTGGGAACAGGCAGTATGAATTGCTGGGGTGCAGTACCACATCCTCAACCAGTACCTTACTTTGTGTCATTGCAGATCTGGACAGAAAGTGAGCTGAAGTGCACATGAAGTGATGTATGTGCCGAGTAGTACATGGAATTATTCCTGCTCTGCCTTTGTGGGATCTGCTTCTGACTGAAACTGAGGCCAGCATGCTGTTCTGGTGGTTTCCAGCCTACCAGACTGATTCCAACTAATTTTTCCCCTTTAAACAGCAGGACTAACAAGAAAAATCTAACCCTTTTCTTTGAAGAGTGGCATAGTGACTTAAATAGTAGGAGAAGGAAGAAAACAGTGATTTCCATAAATAACCTCTCCAGGAAATAATTCAGACTGAAAAGTCAACAGTCAGAGTTATCACTTAAGCCTGTAATACAACGTGGCACAATTCTAGTGCACAAGTCTCATGACAAGATGCATAGGCTGTGTGAGGTAGAGCTGCTACAGCGAGATAATGTCAAGTACATGTATTTTTCTACTTACTGCTTTCAGCATCTGCTCAGGGAAACACAAATCTTCATCGCTCACTTCCTCACATTCCAAGGAAAAGCCTCTTTTGTTCTTAAAGAAAACATAAAGTAGAAATTATAAGCATATCCTAACCCAGGTTTATTATGTAAAAAATTTATAGAAGTCACTCCTCAGTTGGTTTCTTAACAATGAAGTATAAAAGTGACGACACTAACATTATATCTCATGAGTCTGAAGAAGATTCATTTGCTTCCAAAGCCGGTCTGAAATGGGAAGAATAGCTGCTTGTTTCAACTTTTTTTCAGATTTTCCAGGGATGGCAGTATGTACAGAGTTGAGGAAAAGGCAGGCCACAAAAGAAGCCAAAGTGGGAAAGGAAACTTTCCATATAGCTGATTTCAAAAACAGCTCCAGAGAATATTTGTACCAAATAATTTGTGATTGTGCATGTTTTCCTTTCAGTGGGATTATGTCATGGTAAAGTACATTATGGTGTTACAGTTTCAACTGATGCCAATTAGAAGGACTCCCAGATGACTGTAATCTTCTTGGGAAGGCACACAAATGTCATATATTCAACAGAATGAGTGTGCACTAAAAATCTGAACTTAAGATTTTTGGTTTTGTAGAGAAGGAACATCTGACTCATAACTTTTTAATTATGGGAGGAAAAAAAAATCGTAATCTGGCAGTTACACATTTAAGAATTCCTTACACCCAAACTGAAGAAAGATGGAAAACGACACCTATAGATTGTGGCAGTGTCTCACACTTTGGCTTACCAGTTGCTCAAGCTCCTGTAAAAGCTCAGTCCACGACACACTTTGGAAGCACTGGTGGCTGCTGCGTTGGGGGTTGCCAAGGGATGTGGCAATGAGGCAGGCAGTTAACAGGAAGAAGCAGCACCCAAGGCAATACATTCTCAAGTTCTGGAACTAGGAGAAGAAGACAGGAAGGTTAATAAAATCAGGAAGGTTTTACAGTTTTAAGTCACACAAGTGTAGGTGATTGTTAGCTACTGCTTGTTCACTGTGCTCTGTATTTACAGATGTTCTGTGATAGACCTAACGAGTTCAGATCTTGTGGTGGGGCATTTGAAAGTTAAATATGTTTATCCAATGAATAAATAGGAAAAAACTGTTTGAAGACCCCCCCCNTTATAATTATATAATATGTAAAGGGTTGCATGTGTGTGGTTTTTTTTTAAGCCCATTTCTGTTTTTCTGAAATATGTATTTTCATAAATACATAAAGTATCTAGAAAACTGGCATTATTTGCTGTAGTATTTGCTACTAATCAATTAATTAAAAATTATTTTTTCCAGTTTTCCAGCAGTTTGCTGTAATTCATATTAACCTGTAACTTTGCTACCTGTAACTCATAACATGATTTAGAGCAGTTTCTTTTAAATAAAAGGTTGTATTTTAATCAGACTTTTTTGATAAAGTCATTTTGCATTACAATAGTAAAGTAAAAAGGAAGAAATGAAATGAATAAGTAAATCTCATCTAGAGAAAGCAGTAATAAAATCCAAGAAGCCTACCTTGTAGATAATACTTAGCTCCTGGTTGTGCACTTCTGTAGGGCTTCTGGGGTACCATTCTGTCAGTTGAGTCCCTTTTAAATAGTCTTCCACTTCTATTAATTTCTCACCACCTACTCTCACTAGATGATGCAGAGTGAAACTACCTTCTTTCAATATTCCATCCTTTCAGGTGTGTTGATTTCCAGGCAACAGAGAGGCTGTATGTGGGTGGCATGTTTGGTAGGTTTTATTTAAACACAAAAAAACCCTAAAGTCTGTAGAACAAAATGTTAATTTTTATCTTACTTGATTTTACAAGTTTATTGTTAACAGTTTTTAAATATTTGCATTCAGGTGATAAAATACACAGCACACTGTTCTTTTGTATGAATAGTATTGTCTTCTGTATATACAGTATGGATGTAGAATTTTGTATAAATTACTCCATGTGGTTTATACTTGTAGTAATTGAAAGTAAAAAAAATTAACTCTACTCTTTTTGTGTGAACTTCTTATAGTTCTGTAACTATTATATTTACTTTTGAATATAAAATAAACTCATATGCAGACACATATTACATGTCTCATGTATGTATATATAGACATATTCATTCCAGAAGCTGCACCAAGTACTATGAAGTAATCTGCAGAAGTTTTTATTTTACTGTAGATTGGAGGTACTGAAGAGAATTAACTTCCAAGAGAACTAATCCCTACAAAATCAGAAAATGTAGTAATAGTACTACTAATAAGAATAGAACAGTAAAATTTCATTACATTTTCTCCCTGGGGGTTTTAAATCCCATTAATACTCAAAGCAGGTCTAGTATCCAACTGTACTGCTTTTGTTATTTCATACCTGTCCAAGCTCCTTCATCTTACTCCCTGAAGTTCCTCTGTGATGTTTTGGCCAAATGTTAAGCACTGCATCACTTGCTGACAGAAAGGAGATTGCACCAGCTTTTTTGAAGTTCTTTATGGTAGGATTTGCTTGTAATTTTAGAAGTCCTTAGATACCTAACTTCCAGCTTCTGGAAATCATATAAAGATCATATTTGTAACTTTCATCTGTAATATATTGTCAGTTGTCAATTCTCTATGTGTCATTCATAAATCATCAGGAACTGTAATGAACCTAACAGCTGGAAATAAGGGGCAACTTTTGCCACTTGTCTGAGAATAAGTAGCTAGATTTGTGTGTGGTAAAACAGGCCCCATTTCATCTTGTCTTGGAGATGTCTCGTGAACATCTTTTCAGCAGTAGATTCTGGATACAGGACTTGAATATTTACCATAAGATACGTGCAGCCACTAGGGAAGGGTAAAATTGTCTGTCTTAGCATAGTGCCATGTCAGGATTGAATAGAGGGCAGTGCTAACAGGGCAAAGTGAGCATCAGTGCTGGAGCCTGGAACACTTTCAGACTTGATGGCCAATCAATGTGATCACACCTTTCAGTGTGAGCCCCCTGACTACCTAACATGATGATGCAGATATGGACCTAAATCTTAGGGATTCATTTATAGTCAGGATTACTGACTTGTGACTAAATCATAACTATTCTTTCTAGAATTTTACTGTACCTCCAATAAAATCTGGTTCAATCACTTTGGAGAGTGTATTCAGGGAAGGAGCGTGGTGAGGTTGCAGCTAAAACACATCAGCTTTCAAAATGTTTTTCTTTATGTTGTGTGTGGTAGCAGAGGTTCTTTCTCAGACAACTGATGAAATAATCATATTGTGAGCCTCCAGTTCATCTCTGTGAGTGTCTGTAATCTGTTAATGTCGGGATTCAGATATGTTCTCTTGAAGAAAAAAAAAAAAACAAAAAATGAAGAGAGGAAGCAATACATTTTTGCAGTGATGTAAATAACCTTGTTAGAACCTACAAATATTTCAGTCACAGGGTTTTTTTTTTAATGTATTTACCTTTAAAATTAGACTATCTTAACAGCATCAATGCTACTTGTGTGTTGTTAAAATGATAGACTTTGCTTGGTCTGAAAGATGTCTGACAAATGTCTGTGTAAATTTGCTACTTCATTTTTTCCATCCAGCTTGGCTTTCAACATTAGGCTTCACATTTCAGGATAATATCATTTCCTTTTGTGCACTGGAAGTCCATTAGTGGCTGGGGGTGTCACCTGAAATACCTTTAGGTTTTTTACTTTAATATTTTGTTCCTGTATTATGGTTTTCCTTTTATAAGGTTCTCAGCACTGATGTGGTAAAATTTTCCTCTGCTGTTTCTCTTTAAAACATTTGCAAACAAACAAAAGACTTGTAAAATAATTAAATAATGCAAAATATTTCAGAGAAAAATTATTGATCATGAGAACCAAAGTCTTTATTGTGTTTTGGCTGCTTTCTGCTGGTTTGACAGAGGAAACATTTTCTAATTTTCTAAAAACGAGGTAATGGAATATTGTCAGTGTCACTATGGAACTGTAGAAATTCCTTATGCTAGGAGATCCCATTCTGTTTGGGATTACTCTTAATCTTACTCTGCCCCACCTCTTCTTTTTTTTAGCTTTTTTTGAAAAGACACACCTTGCTGTGAGAAACATGACTGCAGAAAGTGAAAGTGACATCTGAAAGAAAGGCGTTTCCTGCTCTTCAGGAAAAGGAACCCAAGCTTGGAAATTAAGCATCTGACTTTACCACTTGGAATTTCAAAGACCTGTAACTGAAATGATAGCATCATAGCTGTCAAGAAAAAAAATTGCTTTCACTAGTTCAAGAAGATGGATAGCAAGGAAATTATTAACCTTTGTTAGGCCTCATAAAGATGTAGATTATAAATTGTCTTTAAGGCACCAAAATGGAACTTGAAAGATCTGGACATTCAGACTTTGTATTTTGGTGACCTTTGTGCAATTACTTTTTCTTTATTACTTTAATTCTTATCTCTAGAAGCATGTGTCCATTGGGAAATTTAACAAAAAGCTTTCCATCTGCAGAAAGCAACCTAAATATTATTAGAGAAACAGAAAAGCCTAAGTGAGAGCTTGTGTTAGTAGCAGAGCCGGGAACAGCAAAGTCTCTGGAGACTCAACAATGTGAGCAAGAACAGACTCCTTCTTATGATAATCATACATTTCCTACCATAATCACATCTTTCCTATCATATCGACCTGTAATCATTCCTACCATTCCTAGTAGAGAAGGCTGCAGCATGATCTAAAGCATGTTTACACAACATTAATTTCCATTTATGGTTTCCACAAGGCAGTTCTCTTGCAAATTCATCATAGCTTAGAATGACAAATCCTAAAACTAAAATATTTACCAGGAAGGGGAGAGAATACTAGTATTTTGTCACTGCTATAAGTACCGGAGCTTCATGGATAAGAAACTCAGATTGCTTAAAAAAAAACCCAAAACAACTCTATTAAATTGTGTCCCTTTTTAACTCCGGTGAAAGTGAAGTTATCAGTTTTATAACATTTATGAGTATTAGGATATGAGGCATGTGAGAGTCCAAAGGGTGAATGTAGAAGACGAACGGTGATTTAATAACCTGACATTACAATTGTGGAGTTTTAGGAATATTTTATTTGACGGTCAGTATTGTCTTGTTTCAGCATAATACATTTTAGAAGAAAAGGCAACTGTGATTAAATTTTGATTGTATACCAATGTTCAGCTGCTTTGAAAGGAAGGTATTGTTTGAATCCTGAAGCTCCGAGTATGTGGCATAACTGGGTGGCAGGAGTAGGTTGTAGAGTGACAGCCATGACAACACATCACTCCAGACATCTTGTGCCTTTGTATTTGTAAGAAGCTGAAGGAACTTCTCTGCATCTCAAAAACTTGTGCAGAGACTGATGGCTTCCTGATCTCACTAGGGCCAGGCCCTCCAGAGCACTCAGCACAGCTACGGTTCTAGGGTTAGGGTTTTGTTTTGAGAGATACTCTACTGTAGAAGAACCTTTTTAAACATATCAATATTTAATTGTCATTTTATAACCTCTTGGATTCAGGAACAATTTTCTAATTGGAGTAGTGACAAATTATATTTTTCTTTACCATATGAGCTTTATAAATTGATGAAAAGTATAATGAAATCCAGTGTGTGCCAGAGCTGGAAGCTGGATTTGGTTATTTTAGAAGTCCCTGCATATTTTTTTCCCACACTTTTGTGAGTTAGAGTAAACATTCTTCAGAAAGTTTTAACTCAACCAGATTGAATTCTGATTTGAAAGCCATAAAATTACAGTAAAAAGGAGCTGCCTCATTTTCAGAAGTTCTCAGAACCACATCACTGCCTAATTAGAATAATTTTACAAATGGTCAGATTGTTTAAACATAGTGGTGATGCCTGAACTCATTTGAAAATGATTAATCCTTACCACTTTTGGTATCATTTCCTTCCACAGGATTTAATAATCCCTGCTTTCTATTCCTGAAGTTTATGCATCTGTTTTAAAATTGTCATTCATTTCTTTCTGTGTATAATTTTTCAGTAAATGACTCAGCATTATGTGCCAGATATTCCTGAGCTCATGTTTGGAAGTACTTTGTGGTTTATGTAAACTCTTTCACCAATATTTTAATATGAAGCATTATAGATGTCATTTTTTTGGCATCCAGACCAAGGCATTGCCAAACGGCCTGGCTTCCTGGAAATGTTGATCATCCAAGCCCTGAAAATCATACTTTTAATAAGTTGAATAAAAGATCATCAATTATTTTCAAAATCATGGCCACACATCTTTTAACCTTTTGAAGATTATCTCATGAACCTTTTAAAGATTATCTTTTGTAAAGCTTTCTCTAAATTTACTCTGTTTCTGTTTGCATGAATGTAAGCCTTGCTAGCATTTAATTTTTATTAATTAACTCAATTCTGTCAGAAAATAATACAAAAATGCTTCTGGAAAGTCTACTAATTAGCTATAGAGTCAGCTGTTCCCTAAAGTGTCGCAATTTATCATTCAAAATTTAAAATTAAAAACCTCAAAAATCACTGTTTAATTCCCATTAAATTCCATAGGATTTCTCACTTATTTAAAGGTCAATGCAATTTTAAAAAATGTACTTCCGTGTTAAAAGCATAAATTAAAAACAGTCATTTATGCTTTTAATACAGAAGCATATTTATTAAAAGATGCACAAAAACCTGTAGTGACATTATAGAGTATAAAAATGATGGAAACTCACTAAATTCTCATCAGAAAACCTTATGTTTTTTGACTGGCAGATGAAATTCCTGTTTTGGGGAAGAATTAATGAAGGAGTAGAAAGGCCAGAAAAAAGAGTACAACAAAAAGGAAAACTAATTGTAGCAAAACTCTACCAATTTTCAACTCTCCAGAAACTTCTTAAGCCTCATCATAATCTTTATCTTTACACATTTCCTGTTGTGGACTCTGGGCTCCTGAGCTAGGCACAAAGGCTCTGGAAACTGTACTTGGAAAAGTCAGCTGCTATAAAACAGATCTGGTACACCAGATACAGCGAGAGACTGAGCTAAAAAGGGAATTTGCTCGTTGTTCCTTGCCATGGGTAGTGTCTGCTGCTTAGTCACCAGGTGATCTCCAGAGATTCCCTTCCAATCTCAACCATTCTATCAATCTTTGACTGAACACAAGGGCAACATTTTTGGAAAAAAACCCAATTATTTTGCTTTACAGGTTAAAAAAGCCAGAAACATAGCTATCATCCCTCAGTTTAGGATAAATTATAACCTGGAGATTTAAGGAGGGGTGTACCAACCAGAGGTGAACATAATAGCCATGCTACTTGTGTTAATGTTTTAGTTAAATCTTGTGCCTGCCCAGACTGCCTGCTAAGGCAGAACAGGCAATGTGAGAGCTGCACAGCCTTCCAGTGCAATTTGTGTTTCATTTGTTACACAGAGAGGAAGAGGCACTGCTGTTCTTCCCCAGATACACTTTAAAACTAAATTTTGTCGACTTCTGTCTTGAGTTGATCCTTTTTTTCTCACTAAAGAAGAGCTGTGTCATTTTGTGTTCTCAGAATACTAGACTGTCTCCCTTGGGAGTTTCAGACACTGGATCTGTGCTGTGCTTAAATGTGAGATAGATGTTGGTCAGGCTCAGTAGTGTACAGGGGAAGAACATTACATGGCTTGAATAAACAAATTCAAAGAGCTGAAGTTCTGATAAATTCAGGCATCTTTAGGGCTTCCAGAAGTGAAGTCTTGAACTAAAGTGTGTGATGTAGGATTCCAATATAAATTCAATCTTTTTTGGAATTGTTCCAAAGTAATCCTTTTTATAGAGCAGACATTACTGCCTAATTGTAGAGCTATTTCTTTTCCCCCTTTCAAATATATATGTAATGTGCACTAGCCAGTATATGTAAGGTATACTAGCCAGTATACCTTAGCCCATAACTTGAAAAAACTCCACAAATTCACCAAATTCCACCAATCACCTGCAAGAAAATGTCATGAAAAAATTTATGACATTTAATAAGTCAGTGAAATTAGAAATATACAAGACATTTTCAGTCTTTCAACATCTAGTTGTTTATTATTGATTACTGCATGGAAAAGCTTCAGGATTAAAAAAGAAAGGGGGAAAACAATGAGGAATGGATAATACAATCTAAAATGTGAAGTTTTTTTACAGTGAAAATCTAATGTCCTTGTTTCTGAAGTACTACTCCAGAAATGAGGATTTTTAAATCCATAAAAACATAACAGATGACTATGGAACCATGTGAGGTGGTTTCTGCTACAGTGACTTTGGCTTCAATTTTCCATTCTTATCTCTAGCTTTGATAAAGTAGCTGAGTGGGTGGAAAAAAACAGATGCTGCTGTACAGTGTAATTGGATGTCTCCAGAGACTAAGCACCTTCATTTTGGTTTTTGGGAAAACTTAGGATTACTCATATCTTTAAAAATTCATAGCAAGTCACCCATAATTATGTGAAGCCTGGCAAATAAACCTGCAACCTGATGTAGGAAACCTAATGTTGAAACTGTCCTCTGCTTAATAAAGGGCAACCTCATAATCCAGGTGCTGCCAAGTTAATTTGAAAAAAAATATTATAGGCTTATGGCACTTGTGCAGGTATGTATAAATTGAGGAGTGATGGACACAAGGCAGATACATTTCTATAATAAAACAGATTTTTCACACTGTGCTAAGAGAATCACGGTAGTTTTGGAATTGTTGATACAGGGTTTTGGACTACCTCCATCCACTGATATAATAAAAAGACTGAATTAAATTAATGAGAATTTTCATAAGCATTATTGTTTTTAATCATTTTTAGGTGGAAAAATTATAGAAGATAATTTTTTAATTGTTACATATGGTAGACACTCTGCAATTTATTTTTGGAAAGCTTAACTTCAGTGCGAAATGAATGGGAAGAGGAGGTAATACATGTGGAGAGAATGAAGCCAGTTTATTTTCATTTCCCAGAAATGGACATTTAGAAGACTTTTACAAGCATTCAATCTTTTAGATTTGTCAGTCCTAAGAAGCTGTGTCCCAACTTGCAGTAACAATTGCAGTCTTACTGTCTTTTTTTTTTTTTTTTTTTTTTTTTTTNNNTTTTTTTTTTTTAAACAGGGTATTATAGGAAAATGCATCATCATGGCATAGGCATTTTATAAATTCTAGTCTTAGAAAGCTATATCTGGATTTTCATACAGCCTAAAAACTGGAACGTATGAAATGTGTATTTTTGAATTGTGCTTTCAATGAGTTTAAATTTCTAGCACAATTCTTTTTCGTGTTTTTTTAGAAGAGATATTTGAAATAACATTTAACTGTTAGGTATTTTCAAAGCTTTGTGATTTTTGCAGTTAGCAACAGAAACAATTTTCCCAAAATCCTAGAATATTTCATAGCATAAAGTTACAGATTTATCCATCTCATAATCCAAGATAAAACATGATACATTTATTTTCATTCTTGCTGTTATCAGAACTCAGGAAGATATTTTAAATGGTGAACATACAATTGCAAGATATTCTAAATCAATGTGTATATATAAGGATATTTATCCATACATAAAAATATTATTTGCAATGTTGATTTGCTATACTATATAGAAAAAATAAGTAATTTGCCAGAAGATCTGAAAACAGCAGTTTTTGGAATTTTTTAAACCAAATTTTTATCGTGACTTTTTTTTTTTTTAACTCCAGAGGTAAATGAGACCTTAAAATTTGTTAATTTGATTGTTGATAAAAGAAAACCAGTAAATTAACTTGAAAGGTTACCATTTTTAAACACTTATTTCTGAGTAGAAAAACTTATATCTGTATAATAAATACTTAGTTCTCTTTACTGTGGACTTTGAAAGCAATGCCAGTAGTGTGACATGTATAGTTATATATAATCTTCGTATATGTACATACCTAAGAAATTTTATATAGAAAAAATCTGATTTCTTATGGTTTAGATTGTTCCACTTGCCTAATGGGCCTAACTTTTTATTGTGCAAAATCAGATTGTTTAATTCCTTGCTTTCACTTTTCTTGGTCAGAGTAGCACTGAATGGTTTCACTTTACTCTGACAAGCAGCTGGAAAATACTCTTGTCCCTTCCCACAAGTTAAACACCTCACTTTACAATAATTTGCAAAATCTTTTTAATGGCCAACTCAGTTTTTGTTTTGTTTTATAGTTCCATTTGATGAAATGGACAATTGTTTGTACAGTGCATTCCTCCCAGTTCCAAGTTGAGTTGTTTTGGTTTTTTTTTGTTTGTTTTTTGGTTTTTTTTTTTAATATATGGCATTTCATTAATGGGTTTCCTGGCAATAAATGGAACATCTCTTATGATGATGTAACAGTGACGCTTGGTGAATTTCACGGTTCTCCTCATTTCATGACTCTACATTGACAAAAAGTCTGACACATTTACTTTCCTTTTCTTCCAGTGTGCCCCTGACCATTTCACAGAATCAACTAGGCTGGGAAAGACCTTTGATTTCATTGAGTCCAACCTGTGACCCAACAACAAAGTGTCAATCAGACCATGGCATTGAGTGCCATGTCCAGTCTTTCCTTAAGTACTTCCAGTGATGGTGACTCCACCACCTCCCTGGGCAGCTCATTCCAATGTCTAGTTACCTTTTCTTTGATGAAATTCCTTCTAAAGTCTAAAATTCCTACTAATTTCCAATTTCCTTGTTATATGCTAAGCTCCAGTAGCTCTGGGCTTTGTATCCTGGGAAAAAGCCTTGTAACCCTTAGGCCAGCTGGGTAATTTTGTCTGTGAGGGATTCAAGACCCCAGAGAATATATTTTGAATAGTGTCAAGGAGTGACTTTACAAAGAACTCATAACTTCTATTGATCATCTCAAACTTGATTTCAAGGCTGCCTTCCAAAATGCCATCTTTCATGTAGGACTGATGTGTTTGTCCCTTGCGGATCTTGGGACATCTGGCCAGTTGGAATTGATGGCTATTCTTCATATTCCTGGTATATAACTGAGTTGAAAATGTAAGTCATTTGAGGTTTACTTCACTGTAGGGCACAGAATTTGGCACAGCCATCTCACTGGCCTGTGTATTTTGACAGAAAAACTCTTGCAATGTCTAGTACCATTGCTGCCTGTACTTGCCACTGGTTACTAAAAGTAGCAAAAAGTACATTTTTAAATTATGTCATGCCATGTTAAAATGATAATGTTGCCTGGCAAAACTTGGCACATCTTTATTAAGTGGAGTTATTTTGCTTTATTTTACAAATTTGATACAGTGATTGTAAAAGGAACACCAAAAACAAAACAAACCTTGAAAGAATGAAGCAAACAACAACAAAAAATATAAGAAATAATTAAAAACCTACAATAAAATAATACAGAAACAAATTAATAAGTCCATTACCAGCGAGTTATGCCGCATCTGCTCCTAGTGATCTATCAGTGAGATTTCCAGGAGATTTTATTTCTTTATTTCATAATTTTACTCACCATTCAATTTCATCTGAATTGTATAACAGGAGTCTGTGACTTTTTAAACTGTTTCCAGTTTCCAAGTCTGGTAGACCTGATTGACTGGTTCTCCCTGAAGTGAAGCTTAATTACCCATCAGATTGTTCATTAAATTTTTTATCATGCCTACAAGACAAGATGTCACTTAAGAACATGGACAGCTAAAGATCATAGACTTCTGCATTGTCTAGTGTAGGAGGGTTACTTTTCAAATTCATTGTAAAGCAGGTGATGAGACAACTAAGAGTTGTTGAGAGAAAAAAAAAATAAATTGTTCTATCCCAAGGGCTCGCAGGGAACCAACTGCCTCTTAAACCTCACTTTAACATGACATTCATGGGGACCTTCCAAACGTCAGTAAAAGGCCACTGTGAAGATTTAAATATTTACAGATGAAACTTATGTCATCATTCTTCTTTTAAGTAAATAAAAGAAGCCAATAAATGAAGAAAAATTCTAAATCACAAAACCAGCTAAGAACTTCAGTGACATCTCATTCTGAAAACTGGAAGATAAGCTGTAACCTCATGGTGGCATAAATGAGTAGTCTTTAATATGAATGAGTTTTTAGTTACTGGATATCTAAAATGAGATTAATCTTTGTTAAACATATAGGTCTCAATTTAAGTTATGGACTATGTCATCATTAGAAAATGATGCAAGCAATAGGAATGAATCTGTAGAACCCTAACAGTTTATTTGGAGGAGTGGAGTTCTAATAAACTATCCAAGTTTTGTAGTGGTTATTTGTGATTAACTCTAGTCTCAGTAGAAGTATTCAGTTGTGATCCTGGAGTGCATCTTCTGGTTGCAGATGAAAGCAGTGCCCCCACTCTAAGGCACTGAGATTTGCCTTAGAAACACACTCCTGACCCAAAACACCAATATGCCCTTACTGTGAGTTAGTCATCTGGGGGGTTTTAACAATCAATGAAGGTAAATAGGCAACGCCAGGATGTGATTTGTTGGCACTTACACACTCTGTCAGGGTAATTGTCTAGAAATGTCTAGTTGTTTATCAATATGAAAGGAATTTACAATGAGTACCTCAGGCTTAGATATCTAACAGCTCAAATTTTTGATTTGGGCTAGGATCCAACCTCACTAATGTATAAATTCTGTCAGACTGCTTAAAGTATCTTATGTAGTTGCTAAAAAACTAATCACCTGAACACCTAAAATAAATCTATTATTCTCAAATTGATCAGCATAATTTTCTTTGATCTATCTCAGCTGGCAAATCTTTGAGGTTTTTTAGCCAAAGCCAATTCCTAATGGATGTATTCAAAAGCTTAGGTGTTTAAAGAAATCGAGTGGTTCTGCATTATATTTATAATTTCTGATATGGAAACTAAGGAGTGTAGCTTTATAATTTTTATTGGCCTATGCATTTGAATATCTAAAATGAAGTTTGTATACAAGAAAATATATTTTTATAGAATTATTTCCACTTCATTTTCTTAATCCTCAGTTTTCTCATGTAAGGTTTAGTTTGTTTTTCTCAAGACTTTCTGGTTTAAATTCATGATTGTTCTGGGTGTTAGATAACCAACACACTAATTGTGTTCTTTTAAATGAGAAATTTCATAGATGAAAAATAGTAAAGGTTGAATTTATTTTGTGTAATACTTGTCATCTACAAGATAGCAGTTATACGATTACATTTTACGATTGTATTTTCTATAATGGTAGGCAATGAAGAAAGAGGGACTTAGGGTAAGTCACTTCATTCTAGAATGGATGGAATAAATTCACATATTGAGGAATCTGTCGTAATTCTTAATTAAATAGATGAGAAAAGACCTCTGGAGGTGTTCTGGTCTAACTCCCTGCTCAAAGTGGGGCCAGATTTAGGGCAGGTTTCACTGGGGTATGTCCAGTTGAGATTTGAATATCTCCAGTATGAAGAGATAGAGTCTCTCTGGACATTATTTTGATTACCCTCATTGTGAATGTTTTTTCCATACTAGTCAGAGTTTCCTTTATCGCTGGATGTATCCATGGGGAGTTGTTTCATCTCTTGCACCTCCAAGAGGAGTCTGGGTCTCTCTTCTCTGTACCCTCTCTTAAAGCAGCTCTAGGCCTCCCTTTAGATTTCATTCTTTCAGGCTTACAAGCCAGTTCTTTCAGTACTCATCTTGTGCTCCAGCCCCCTAATCCTCTTGGTGACCCTTCTGCTGAACGTGCTCCAGGATAACAGTATCCTTATGCCGGACACAGAACTCCAGGGGAGGTGTCACAAGTGCCAGATGGAAGAGAATAATTATTTCATTGGCCCTGCTTGCCAACCCTTGCTAATAGAGGCCAGGATGTTTTCCACTGGAAGGGTGTAATTTTGACTAATTTTCATGCTCCCCGGGACCACAGGTGTGTTTTGCACAGCTCCTTTCTAGCTGGTGGCGCTCATCATGGGCTGAGTGTGGTTATTCCATCCCAACCACAAGGACTTTCCATTTGCCTTTTTTGAGCTTGATACCAGTCCATACCTTTAGTCCTTTGGAATTTCTCTGAATAGAATTCTTTCACCTTCCAATGTACTTGCCTCTTCCCTCCACTTTGATATTGTCTACAATCCTGCTGTGAGTATATTCACTTTCATTGTTTGGATCAGTAAAAACAACACTGGAAGCACTGACCCCAGCAAAGGCTGCTGCCCCACAGCCACCAGACTCAGGCTGAGGGAGCAGGTAATGTGCTGGATCAGTGACTGGTTGTATGTGTCTTTTCCAAACTAAGTGATTTTACAATTCTATGATCCCATGACTCCTGAGGATCAGTGCTGGGAATTCACTGTCTTCCATGCTGTTGATTGCAACCTGTTCCCTGGCCAGTCAATTTTCCACTCATAGCCCATGAATTGAAACTGTATTTCACTGGTTTGATTAAAGGCTACATTAGAAGACCATGTCAGAACCCTTGCTAAGGTATTAAAATTAATTGAATGAGTTACAATGAGAGATTTTAGTCAAAGGTCTGGAAATCTACAAACCCAACTGTGTAACCAGAGAGAGCTACAAAATATAAGATCAAACATTTTAACTTTGAATGCAACTTGCCAGTCTGAAACTATCACATGGTCATTGTGCTTTTTGCCATTTGAGTGCTCTAGATAAAAGGGAATACAACTTCAAAGGCTCAGCAAAACATTCCTGATGATTCATCTTCATACTTGTTTCATCTTGCAGCTCCCAATATTTACTCTGAGTGTTATATCCTTTTGTATAACAGCTGTTTTCCCTTCTCTGAATATGGTAAATGTGGAATATGCGTTCCAGGTGAGTGCACAATAATTTCAGTCAGGAAATAATTTTCCTTTATATTTGGATCTAGTGAATTAGGGTTTGAATCTCACTGTGCTGGGGTGTTCCTATATTTAATTTAAAAGATTTTAATGTCCCATGTATTTCAGTAAATGTCCTCAGATTAACTAGGACTACAGGTCTGAATTTACACAAATAAATCAATGCTTTAATATTTAAAAAGCCTATTCTATACTTCAAGTGAATACATTTTCCATGGAACTTCTGCTCTTGTTCCTCTTAGGCTGTGTTCAGTCACCTCACAGTAATTATTTGTTATTACCTCTTAGTGTGTGGCCTGACCATGTTGGGGCAAGAAGTGAATCTGTGTTGGGATGATGCAACACTCTTTCCCTTCCTGTTTCTGTACTCCTGTTCCTATTTGAAGAAAATGTATTCACAGAAGCCAGAATGGTGTTACAAGCCTGCTGAGGACCCAGCCTGCCTCAAAACTGCATTTGTTTGCCATGTTTTGTTTTGTTTACGATGTTGGTGCAGTTATATTAGGCAAGTGAGGGGATGGTTTATTATGGCAAAGAGAGTCTCTTGCTCTTACTGGACATTTTTTAACCCTAAAAGGGGAAGATCTGAACATTTTATTTCTCTGTCTAGCAAGATAGATGAACACCCTGTCCTACATAGCTGTAAATTCCTTATATACCAAATGACCTACAAGAATTATCAAATATATTTTTTCCTAAAGGAGTATTTAAAGCTTATTTTTCTCTCTTATAGGGGTTGATTTGGGGATTTTGGTTGTTTAATTGTTGGGTTGTTTTTGGTTTTGTTTTTGTTTGTTTGTTTTGGTGTTTTTTAATAAATAAAGGAATCTTTATGGATGGGTATAATAAAGAATATATAAGACTAATAAATTTGAGCAGATATGAAATAGTCTTTCTGAATATTGCAAAACTCAGATTATACATGTCTGGGAAAAGAACTCACAGTAAGCATCAGCAGGTATGCTGATAACAGTCCAGATGAGAACTGCTCAGCAAACAGCCAAGACAGTTTCTTCAGAATGTTCCCTTTGGCATTTTTGTGAAATGCTTCAGGAAATAAGGTGTCATATTCTCTAAACTAGTTCTATAATGCACACCCTGAGTGTAGTATGTACTGGCCTAAAGACTTCTCCAAGCTACTCTTTTGCTACAAAGAATCCAAATTAAACACAAATCTTTTCTCTAGCTGCCCTAGAATGAAAAGGAAAAACAGAATAGGGGACATTTTTTTTCTCAGTATAAACCATGCAAAATGTTCATTTTAAACAACAGAAATTACATTTTCTCAAGGACTTTATCACCCTATTCCCCACATGAACCATGCCATATTAAACCCATAAAAAGGCATTAAATCTGAAGTCCAGATCTTATGTGAGGGCTTTTCATTTCCATCCACCAGGCTTTCTGTTCATCTCTTCTTTCCAGTTTGTCCCTCTTGCAAAAAATTTTGCAAGCTGAAATGAATAAAACATTCCACATCCAACAGGAAATGAGACCTTGTAAGATATTTCATCATGTTTGTTGCAGCACAACGAAAACCAGCATTTGTTTCTGAAAGAGAACACATTATCCCTGAAATGATACGATAAAATGAAGAAAATTAAATTCAAGCTGTTGTACAAAGGGAAAACCTCAGCCTAGTATTTTGAAACATGCAGATAAAATCTGGTGTTACCACTGCAGGGAAAGGTCACTGGGAATACACGACCTGCCCTAGATCAGGCAGGTTTTGTGGAGGAGCACTTCAGGGACTGTCATGCTCTGGAAAAACTCAGATATACACAGAAGAAAATTCTTCTGGGTTCTTTGTTTGAAATGCATAGTTTTTCATTTTCATGTTCATTGTTCTTTTGGGTACTGTGAGTGCCAGCAGTGGACCCTCACTGCAGGGAGGCAGTTGATTCTGTGCTGCACTTGTGTCTCTAAGACATCACACAGCATTAACATTAACTAAAACAAGACACCTCCACCCCCAGGCCTCTGGAATCCTTAGTTTGGCTAATTCCTTGAATTATTACTTATAAATAACCTTATGTACTTGACTGCTTTTATTTATTCTTTCTATTATGTTTCCCTGCCTGCCATTATGACACAATTCCCAGCAGAATGGCCCTGTTTGAAACCATTATAGGCTATTTGATAGCATTGTGGACTATTAGCTCTGTTTCTATTTTCAAGCCTGTGAGTAGCACTATGCCAGGAGAATCCTTTACAAATCTACTTAGACAATAATTTTGGTGCAGATTGCCTTTACCTATTGTCATGGCCAGAACAGGAGCTTCAGATAGAATTTGTTAGAGAAGTTCTCCCACTGATTTACAGGGTGGAGAAATTACCTCCTTGTTTTCTGAATTCCTTTGCAAACAGGAGCCTGGGTGCAGCTGAATCCAATCTTAGCCACATTCTCAATCAAAGGTTTAGATCTAAAGTACTATATGGATGTAACAGAGCCTTTATATTGTTTAATCCCGCAGGATTAAGGATGGCAAACCAAACATATTTATATCAACAAATAAATTATTGATTTAAATTGATGGTGATAATGATCAAACTAGAAGATCTTAATCAGCACAATTTACTACACAGTATAGGTACCTAAAACTAACTATAATGTACTAAGTGTTGAAGCAGTATTGAAGCAGCAATGTTAAATATACAAAAATAATTATTGAGTAGAGTTTTATGTCGCTCACACCCATGTAACCCATACCAATGACTGCAGGCAAATCTCTGTCACTCAGACTCAAGGACAAGCCTTGAGAGACATCCTCACTCAAGGGAGTAAATTCTACACACACTCCAAGCAAGGGAGGGTATGTTAGAAGATCCTGCCATGGAAAAGTGGGACTGGTCTTTTATAGGATAAAGTGATTTATTTATCTGTCATATATCACTGGGCTAGCTGTGTCAGCTCAGGGGCTTTAAATAAGTAATCAATGGTATCACAAGTGGTTCCTTTATAAGGATCTTTGTCTCCCACATCCTGCCCAGTGCCAGCTTCTGTCAGGAAACCTTGTTCTTCTAAGGGTGTTTAACTTTGGGATTAATGAGCTAGGCTGGGCTCAGCATTCTTCACCACCAACACCAGTGTTACCCTCCCCATTCTCCATCTATCCCTGGTAACATTTGCAAAGAGAATATTTTTGAAGCTATTTTACCTCCATGTGGCAGAGCAGCCTGCTACACCCATGTTATCTTACTTTGCTTATTTTATACTTATTTTATTCTGAAAGTTGCATATTCTTACATGTTGTAACGCTGAAAACTCCACCTGGGATTAAGACGTTGAGTAGCTTGAAAGGAGATGTTGCAACATGTCTGTTTTTTTCTGTATAGGTTTTTATAACATTCTGAAGAAATAAATGCTAAATCTCCAACTGGTATCTTCAGTGCTCAACTAGCATGGATTTCTTGTAAATGATACCTTAGGAGTATTACAACTTGTACAACTCTTCCTGCAGTAAAAATCTAGATGCCTCTGCAATAGTTTAGATGTACATGACTCTGGTTGATACATTTTCTTCAGAAATGTCTGTGACTGTCGATGTGACAACATTTATTGTCTTGCCTATCAGTGCTCAGTTTAAGAATTCTTAAAACTGAACTATCATGAGTGTTCATTTCTTTGCCACTTCCTTCAAAACTAGCTTGAACTGTGCAGTGTGAACCTTTGTGTGTGTTGTATCTCAGGACTGGAATAACACAAAAAACCCAGCAGAGGGACCCCTCATACCTTAAAATGCACATGCTGGGTTTGCAAGAGTCTTTTGTTCCTGTATGAGGATTTTTTCTCACACAAATTTTTTGGCTTTTTTAATCTACATGAAAATTAAACTTCAACACACTAGATTTCAAAATAGCATGTTAACTTGTAAAAAAGGTGCTTAGGGTTTCTCCTTGTCCTAGGAAAATTTGTAAATAACAGGAAACAAGGGTGTTGTACTAGTGAAATATAATGTATAGAATAAAAAAAATCCTTAATATGAATTCAACAGTAATAAAATTGAAGAAGTACTTCTTTGTTTATCCATTGGTTGGACCCTTCTTATCTTGCAAGTTTTCATGTTTGAAATTTAGAACCTACATTTTAACTGTCAATTTTAAAAGAAGGCACTAAGAATTTATGCTGGTCACACCTCTCCCAGCTGTGATGTTTGGTTTTAGCACCGCAGATGAGTCAAGTTGTCTAGGTAACAATCTGCTGCCTTTACTGAGTTTATTTAAAGTATTTTCTTATATGATTCAAATCTTTTTAAATCAGATCAATATGGAGCCTTTGGAGACACTGAAGATATTACCATACACCTGAAGTATCTAAGATTTTTCTATTGATTTATGTGTAATTTTAATAATATTCTACAAGCCGCTTTGTATACTGTATTTTGACTAAATTTGTGCTTATATTCAGTGCAGAAAAAGACTAATGTGAGGCTTACTGGATGCACAGACATTTTGTGACTGTTTTTTGCAGTTTCACCAGTAGAGTTAAATCCTAAATGTAGCTGATCTATCTCTACAATTCTTCCATTCATGCTGTCAAATGCTCAGTCCTTGGGTCTGTGTGGATGCTAGGCTTGCATTTGGTGGGTGGTCCTGAAGTTCAGCAGCAGAGCATGTGCCCCTGCACACACAATCACACACACACAGAGCAGAGAGCATGAGAGCCTGCTTGCACAGAAAATAGGTAGAAATAGAGTTTAATGGAGATGTCAAGTACAGAACAACTATCCTGGCCTGCCACCTGCATACCTGTGACTTGCCCTCAATGAGTCTGTCCTTTTCAATTTTCCATGCCTGCTCTTCCCAATCCATCTTGATCCCTGCCACTACCTTTCCCCTAAGAATCCCACAGTCAGGCCTTCACATTCCTACAATTCCCTCAAAACACCCCATAATAAGTCTCATGCAGTGCCACAAGCCCCTTCAAATATTGTGTAAGATATTTGGTCTCTCCTATGAGACCCTGATCATGGTGTTTGCTTTCACATGAATTGCAAGGTGCTGGCTGACCCTTTAGTAGTCTGAACAGGTGGCACATTGGGCACTGGGAATTCTGACCCTTGTTGGTCACAGTTTGTGTCCTGTTTTCAACTGATAACATTTTCTGTTCCTTCTCTGAGTCTCCTGCATTGAATTAACTAAACACCTTGCTGAACCAGCTGTCCTTACAACCCAGATAACCTTGCCCTGTTAACCTGTTAGTGTCAGCCATGCGCAGAAGAAACTTCCTAACTAAATTCTTCATCTGTCTCATCATGCAGGCAAGGATGCTCAGAGTCTCAAAGAAATCATAAAAATTCTACAGTCCATCAGGTCCAATGAAATGAAATGAAGAAATTATACATCCAGGAGTAGCTGGCTGATTTAGGTATTAGCATTAGCTGCTGCTTTTCTCTCGGTGAGATGGTTTCTCTGTACATCACTGTGGTTTTGCATGTTCTTTTGGATTCTGTGCCACAAAAGGAAAAAAACAAACTTCTTGCCTTAGTGCAAGGCACAACAACAAAGGAAAATGAGTGAACTAGGAAATATTAACGCAGTAAGTATAAAATTATCTTAGGAAATACAGCAGGAAGAGGACTGAAGAGGCCATCTGTTCCATCCTGCTGCCCCAGCTAAGGCCTGACTACATTTGAGCTATTCATTCATAGTAGCCTGGCTAACTGGTAATTAAAAAGCTCAAATTACAAAGCTTTTCTACAACCTCCACATCTAATTTGTTCCAATCTCAACTATTCTTTTTTGTATAAAGGTTTTTCTTATGTTCTGAAGTAAATCTCCCTTAATTCAGTTTTAAATAAATTAGAATAACCCAGCAGTCTCTTAGTCTGGCACTGAATTAGTGCTGCTATTTAGATTATTGATGTGAAAGTATCCACACTGATGCTGTGAAAGGAAGGCTTAGCTCTTGTAGCTTTTGACAAAAGACTTTTGTAGCAGAGTTGTGTCACGACCGAAAAAAAGAAAACAAAAAGGAAGATAGAAGAGAGTGATTCTACTCTGTTGTTGCAATTGGATCTCAATTCTAAGGCTGGCATCCAAAGAAAGAGAGTTTATGTCATCATTGTACTTGTTTGTCTGTCTGCTAAATTCAAAATTTGGTAATGCAAAAAAAGAAACACACCTTTTGAGTAAAGCCAAGAATTTATTGTTGATACAATTTAAATCTCAACAAGATGATCAAAGGAATTGCTATATCTAATTAATGAGGGAAAAAAAAAAAAAAAGGAAAGGTTCCAATTTTTCTCACAAAGAAAGCAGGGAGCAGGATGTTGCATAAAGGTTCATTGCCCCCACATTCTGTCCTGGGAGGAATGATGGTGATGATTTGGTTTCTTCCCCTTTGTCAGACAAGTATCACACTGATGGTTTCTTCTTCATTTTAAGCTGTCTTTATGTTTTTTGATACAGATTTATGCCTTGTGAATGTCTGCAACATCACACTGCACCCAAATTTTGTATGTAGACTGTTTTACAAATATTAGATGCTTTTTCTTTGGCTTTTTTGTGACCCTGAAAACCAGTTTTGTTCAGCTCCATGTGTCCATTTGTTAACTAACTACTGAAGAATTACCTGCATCCCTGACACCTCCAGTGTGACCCTGTGACCTTTCTTACCACCCCCATGCCTGTTCTCTGTATTGCATCCTGTGCTCTCAGCACTGTCGTACCATCCCTGTGCCCTACCACTACAGCATCATGTTGAAAACGGAAATATTTCCCTCTACATAGAGGAATTATTTTTTTTACTCTGTCTGTAGAAAAGCTACAGTTTACCATTGAAAGATAAGCAAAGATAAAACTAATTAGGCATAGCAACCCTTCCACATAGAATAATTGGTGTTATCTCCAAACAAGCTGGTAGAAAAGTCCAGGCAGGCCCAGTTCAAACCAAACCTACCAAGCCTCAGTCCCAAGACCTTGAAAAGCCAGCTCAAGCCTGTAGCCTGTTAATGGCAGTGGCAGTGATATATTTTCGGGGCTGCTGAGCTATAGGGACCTTCCCTTACTACCTTTCAGCTTGTAGGTTAGAAATCCAGAAACACAACAAGAGAGTATTAATGATACTCAGTGAGAAGCAGGTCACATGGGAGGCACAAAAGTCTGTATCCTCCTTAGCCTGCAGGTGACCCTCAGCCCCAGGCACTCTGTGTGCTCAGCTCACGGCTGCAGAGCCACCAGTGGGACACAAAAAGAGGCTGGTGCTTTGTGGAGGTGAGAGTACAGTGGCAGTACAGCTCAGCAGAGCTGGAGTTAGGCTACTTGAACTCCTGAAACAAAAAGGGCTCACAGAAAATCAGACACTTATCAACAGAACACTGGGCTATGGTGGCTCTCTTTGCAAGCATGTGTTGTGTGAGACTGAGACTCAGCTAACCTCCTGCCTGAGGACACCAACAGGAGTTTTAGAAGTAAGGTTCTGCAGAGAATGTCTTTCAGAGGTCTTTGCTGCTTGCTTCTAGACCTGCTGCATCAGCCATCCCAAATACAATTTAAGGTACTGATTACAACAGCATCTGATTGCTTAGTCATCATCATCAACATACCTTTTTCTTTGCACATAATTCCTGTGATAGAGAGAAATGCTATTGTTCTGATTGTAGGGATGGGTATCTTAATCATGGCTCCTCAAAGATACTGCAGGGGTGTAACTAGCAGCCATTCTTAAGCAAATAGGTTTCCAGAGACTTATGACCTGCTCAAAGTCATGGAAACTGAGCACTCTCTATATCCCATTTTAAGACCTAAACCTCTTCTTCCCACCCCCAGAGTTCTCTGTTTATGTTCTCTGTTTTCTTTTTATTTTCAGAGCAGCTGTACTTCTTGGGCTTTCTACTGTCCTTGACTTCATTGGCACTGCTGGGGGAAGGAAATTTCACAGCCCCATACAAAGGAAAATTAAAGTGTCTGTTGAGTCTAGTTTTGTAATGCAGACTTCAGGAGACTTGGTTTCATACATTCCTAATTTTTTTCACAAGAATAGGAAAAAAGAAGTGTCATGCAGTTAAGAAAGCAGTATGAATGACACATGAAGCTGGATCCTCCACTCAGCCTTCCTCTGGAAGTAGAAAACTGTTAGAGTTGTTCCATGAGCAGCAGACTTAAGGAAACACAATCTTTTGCAGAATTTTGCACTTTCTTTTTCGTAGTTTCTCCATGACACGTATCACTGTCTTGCAATGCTCTGTAGTACTGCCAGTTTCTGCCATACCTGTGGTTGCCCACATAGCTACTGAGCAGCCCCTGCCTGGGCAGACATGCTGTGCTTAGCTCTGCTTGCATGTGTGGATTGTTTGGAAACATACCTTGAGCTCATGGTTGTCCTTCTTTCCACAAGGATATTCAATTTTTCTCTTTTCTCAAATCACTGATTTTTTTGCAAAGCTTACCAGTTCTTCATATCTCTTAGGGCCTCTTCTCCCTTACTAGCTGAAATTAGCTTGAAGTGATTATCAGAGGACTGCCACATGGACAGACAGGCTGAGACATGGTAAAGTCCAATAACCCTTATTTTCTGAAGTGAGGAAGAAACAAGTGATGCCTAAAAAACCCAACCAAACAAAAACCTCTCCAAAAAAGAACATACATTAGAAAAGAACAGTAGTTTTTCTACAGCTCTTCCTCTAGCACACCTTGCACTATGCTCTAGAGAGAAAGACAATGTTTATAAAGATAACTGGAACCAGTCCTGCAAAAATTCTGTTCTGAATCCTCTTAAGCCTGCAGTAGTATTTCTAAAACTCAGTTGAATCATTAAGAAGTAAAATCTTTCCTAAAGCTGTATACTCTCTTTTCCCCTTATTCTCTCCATCTCTCACAGCATCATACCCTTGAGCTGATAAAACTCAGGTACTTGATCTGGGACTTGAAATTCCTTGCCTCCTATATTCATTTTTACCATTTTTCAGTGCAATGGCATTTGTGTTTTATGAAGCTCTGAAACTTTGCTATTTCAGCAAGTACAGGAAAATACTGACTTCATAAAATTCCCCAACTAGTACACAAAGAAACAGGAAAGGCCAATAAGACAGAAATGTGATACCTAAAGGCAAGTCTACATTTCAAAGACTTTTTCTCTCCCTTTCTCACACACACATACTTTCATCACAAACTTGGTATCTCTACACTATGAGTATGAAGGAGCACTGTGATCTAAAGGACCCCAGTATGCTGCCAGAAAACTCCTGAGAGGCTAAATAATCATTATTGGAAAAGAGATCATAGTATATACGGCTACTGAGAGGATTGTTGTATTCAAGTGTAAAAATGTATTTTGGCCAAGCAAATTTTGCAACTGAAAATCATAATTGTATGCATTTGAAATTTTCTGCTAGAGAAGAAATTATTCATTTCCAGATTAATTTTATTTTCTAAAGGGAAAACATTAATGTAGTAATTTTCTTTGACTTTGTTGATCTGATTCAGAATATTTTTGTTCTTGTTGAACTGAGACAATGCATTTAATTACGAGTCAATTTTTTAAAAAAGGATAATAAAATACATGAGTCTGCAGCAAATGCTCTGTCAGCAAATGGCCTGTGAGATACTGTCAACTCTGCCTCTGGACTGGCTCTGTTGGCAGAGCTTTCTGGAGAATGAGAGCTGAAATGATGCACACAAATATCACTCTCAGCTGCACAGCTGCACAATGCTCAATAAAGAATGTAAGTAAGCATGGGAAAAAGCTGAACAAGGAACTTCCAACTAAAATTCAGAAAAAAACAAAGTGCCAATATGGAGCAAGTAGTTTTGTTGTGTAATTGACTCAAAATTCCAAGTTGATCCAATAACAACAACAACAAAAAAACTTTTTCTTTTTTCTTTTTCCTTTTTTTTCTTTTTTTCTTTCTGTTTTCTGAAATGCAGTAATATAGATTTGCCTGGGGAGATATGAAATCAGGATAAATAATAATCAGTCCACTTCTTTGGTTGACATGGTTGTTTAATAATCTGACTATTTAACTGTGTTATGTAAAATTGCCCATGGTATTAATTGTCTATATATATATATATGCACCCTAAATGATCTCAACAAACATAGTATAAGATGAAATGTCACCTGTGTGGCTGGCATCACTAAAATAAAATATAATAGGAAAAGAAAAAGAAGAAGCAAAGAAGAAAAAGACTAAAAAAAAAAAAAAGAAAAGAGATGAGTAGCAGTTAAATTTTCATATAATAACTGAGGTATGGGAAAGGGGAAATGTTACATTGCAATTTGGTGAGTGAAGAATTTAATCTGTGGAACTGATCCTGTGTTATCTTCACCTGGAGCCTCAGTCTGAGATATTAAGTAAAATGAGTGTGTAATCACCACTGAAATTTAACGTAGCTCAGTCCATATCCCAGAATTTTACAAATTTCATGTGATATTGTAGACACTAGAGGGAAGCACATCACTGAGCTACAGCAGTTTATGGTGCTGAAGAGAAAATAGTACAGCCCTGTAATCACAGACTCATTTAATGGCAACATTAAAAATTTTCAGGGAGAAAACACAATTAGTGGACTAAGGGAATGAATGTAGGTTATGAGGATTATTCTTGCTGTAATGGATATAAATGTACTTTAAAACTTTAGTTACTGTTATGGATCATGGACAACCAAGCAATTTATATATTAAACTAATCACAGGTAGTCCTTATATGTCACGGTTTCATCTTTTCTTCCTTTCTCCTGCACCTGATGTTTCCCAATTTAATATGTTCATCCTTTAGTAGAAGTAAAAGGAAAAAATCTTTAGGGTCTGATTCACTGCCTTCTGTAGTGTTTATTTTTGGCTTGACATGGTAAAGGAAAGTCTTGTCTAAAGAAGCTTTTTTTACTTTGTGCCAGAGTTAATGACTATAACGTATTGGATCTCATGCACAATTCATGAGAGCTGATTTAGCATTAATGCAGGTGCATAGAATGGCTGGAGCTGTTCACCTGCTCTCCCTGATGGAGACAAAATGCTGCCACAATTTCTAACAAGGAGAAAGTGGAGGAATGAATCACAAAGATAAAATGTATAATATATAATGTATATATAAATGTGGCTTAAAATGCATTGTAAATGATTTGCACATAACTGGTGAAATACCCTTCTCTGGTGTCAGCGTAATCTTCTAGTCAATGCTAAGATACAAGGCTGGATTGTCATGCTGTTGGCAGCCCTCTGAAGCAAATTAGGACCTGATCCCTCTGCCAGCAGAATCATTGGCAGGCAATCATATGCCCAATATGCTGCTCTAAATGCAATCAGAGAAAGAGAGTGCATTTGACTTAACTAGGTAAAACTCTTCAGCTGATAATCACCTGCTGATTTATAACCACCTGATAACTTGTCACTTCTCTAATTGATGTTCTTATAATATATATTAAAAAATTCTAGTAAAATAAGAATTTATTTTTTTTATCTCCATGTTATTCATTGAAAATAGATTTTGGTTGGTTGGTTCCAGTAGCCTTCACAGCTGCTATCAAAATTGGTTTTCTCTTAAAGTGATCTTATTATAGAGTCATTGCATTTGTAGGACTGAAATTATTTTCTTCCAAAATCGATATTGACATGCATTTACCATTCCTAAATGCTCCAGGCCTGTATAAAGAAATCACTATGTCCTGTTTAGCTTCCCATTATTGCTCTTTAGCTTTTGCCCTGATGAGGATATACCTAAGCACTTGGGATTGATATGGCTTGTTTTGACTAGAATTATAGCTTTTAGTAATTAATGTTAAGTAGAACTCCAGTAAGTAAAGAGGGCTCACGGGAGATCTTACCAATGTACATAAACACCCCAAGAGAGAGGGTCGAGAAGATGAAGCCAGGCCCAGTGTCAGGACCAGGAGCACCAACAGAAACTCAGGAGACTCCCTCTGAACATTAGGAAACTTTCTCACTGTGAATGTGACAGTGCTAGCTCAGGGTGCCCAGGAAGGTTGTGGAGTCTCCATCCTTGGAGACTATTTTTTGTTCTGAGCAAGCCCATAATTCTTTATTTAAGATTATGGCTTCATTTCCTTTCCTATCAATTTAGCTTCATCATACTGATCTTCTAAAAAGGAACTTTTTAGTTTCCTTTTGTACAATAAGAACTTGGTCAACTATGCACAACTATGTGTTACTGTTTGCTGTGGCCAGAATGGCAGCTTGAAGGTAAGTCCTGGGCAGCCTGGCCTGTTTTGAAAAACTAAGAGAGAATTTCTACAACCAGGAGAGTAAAGGACTATGAAATGTCAGGCTTTGGTTTATGCACCAAACATTATAGGGGACTATTTCTCCCCTAGTGGATACTTACCTTTATCCAGAGTTGTATTTCCCCACTGATTGATTGTCTTTTTCTGGATATCCTGTGTATAAACCAAGCTTCAAGTCTGAGGTTTTGAACTGAGATGGAAATTAATAACTATTGAATAACTGTTTTGCTCTGTATGACAATCAAAAAAAAAAAAAAAANNNNAAAAAAAAAAAAAAAAAAGGGAATTAAGAGAGCAGTGTTTCTATCCATAAAGACCGAAATTTCAAAGAAATTTCTAGATAACAGATAATCTAGATAACAGAAATTTCAAAGCCTAGCTAACAGAGTGACATTACTGGAGTTACATTAGGGACTACCCAACTAAGGATCCTGAGACTGCATTGCAAGGCAGCACTATGCTTGTATTATGCTGAGAAAAATTCTATGGATAGGCTAAAATGACTATTCAAAAGTAACTGTCTATTTTAGAGTTGAATAGATCTCTAGGTTTCAGTAAATTTATCTGATTAGATCTCTCTTGATTGTAATGAGATCTTAGCTTGCTTGTAAACATCTAAATTTAAATGTCTAAATCTGTGAGCTGTACCACTCAGGATGACTATATTGTAATAAAAAGACACTCAAGATAGCTTTAAACCATATGGCTTGGATAAGTCCAGTCTAATTTCACAGCAACATAGATTTTAGCTCAGAATAATATCCTGGCATGAAGGGTGACTACAATATAGGCTATTTTAGAGACCTGCAGTAATTTACTTTGGGTAATAAAAATTTTAGCATTAACTTAAATGGAATATTATTTGGTAACTGTGCTGTTTGACGAGCTGTGCTCTGCAACCTTAATGCAAAAAGTATTTATTCCTTAGTGCTAGGGATATAGAATGAATTCACCTGGTAAAATCCTGGACACTTGGTGAAAGAATGACATACTATAATGACATTATAATAAACTTTATTTCATTGTGTAATATTGCTTAATTTGCTTGCATGGACATTGGACTTGGATGAGGTCATGCAGTGGCACAGAGCTGATTACTGTGGCTGGTTTCTGTTAAATAATAATTTACAGTGCATTCAGATAGTCAAAGTTATACTTCCCTTAAATGTGCAGCATTAAGTTGCTTCCACAATATATATTCTGTCACCTTTCTGAATACTTTTCCGATTCACTTTTCTTTATCGTCTTCCCTAGTAATAAGTATGAAGGGGCTCCAGGGAGACCTTATTGCAGCCTTTCTGTTATTAAAGGGACTTATAAGAAAGATGGAGAGAGACATTTACCAGGATCTGTAATGACAGGACAAGAGGGAATGGTTTAAAACTGACAGATGGCAGGTTTAGATTTGGTATTAAGAAGAAATTCTTTACTGTGAGAGTAGTGAGGGGCTGGAACAGGTGACCCAACGAAGTTGTGGATATTGTATCCCTGAAATTGTTCAGGTCCAGGTTAGATGGGGTTTGACCAATCTGGTCTAGTAAAAGGTGTCCCTGCCCACAATCTAAGAGTCTACAAATATGTATATATTTGAGTTCTAAGTCATTAACAATATAAGTTGTTTTACTGATGCAAGACTACGGCCAGTTTGGAAAATTGACGAAATATCCCCTTCATTTTTTTCTCTGTAACACAACTTTATTCTGGGATTTTTCTTTGGAGATTAATTTGGCCTTCCATTGGACTTACATAAGTAAAAGTCTCCTTGTAAAGAGTCACAGAAATGAAAAAGTAAACAATTTACAGACATGGTCTTCCAATGATCCTCAGTCAATCCTTTTGCATTCTCTATTTGTAACAACCAATTTCAGGTAACTCTTCTAAACTTAATATTTTCCTCACTTTTTTGCTAATGAATTAAAAATAAACACTTCTTAAGATACAATATTTGATGAAGCTTTTTTTTTTTTTATTTGGTCTAGTACATCATTTAGATTGACTTGGTATTGTCCTGATTTAACTTTCAGTAGGTTCTTATCTGTTCTGTTACTGGTGATAGGATCACATTATGCTCCCAGACCTCAGAGGGACCACATGTGGCCACTGTTAGCAGACAGCTGTCCAAAATCCTCGCAGAATTCAAACACTGGGAAAACAAAAGAGGTTGGAGGAGCTTTGCTGAGGTCAAAAAAGGTTACATCTGTGGGCTTTCTTAGAACAACTAGGTAAGTTACCCTGACATAGATGGAAATTAGGTTTGACAAGCAGTACTTCCCCCTCATGAAGTCGTGTGCTGGCTGTGACAGAAGACTGTGCTGTTCTCCAGGTGTTTTGGACACTTCCCATAATAATAACTTCCCTGATTTTACCAGACACTGGAGTGAGACTGACAGGCCTGCAGTTTCTGAGGTCCTCCTTCTTGCCCTCCTTGAAAATCAGGACAATATTTTCCAGCTTCCAGTCAGCTGAGACCTCTCTGGGTTCCCAAGACTGCTCAAAAATCATTGACAGACGTTTTTGCAATGACATCAGCCAGCTCTTTGAGGATTCTCAGATGAATCCCGTCAGGCCCCAGAGATTTGTAGGGATCCAGCTGGAGCAGGGTAAACTGGAAGATGATAATTTTTGCAGTCATGGCCCTTCAGCTGAGGGCACTGAGATCCCCTTTGTCCATTATCCATGTTGAAAACAGAGGCAAAGAATGAGCTAAACACCTCTGCCTTGTTTATGTCCCTGTTTTGACATGACCATCCTCAACCTGTAAGTCTAAAATGACTCTGTGTTCATTTGATTTTTTTTTTTTTGTGAGTGGGTGTTTTTTGTGATGTTTTGGGGTTTTTTTTTTGGTTTTGTTTGTTTGTGTTGGTTTTTGTTTGTTTGGTTGGTTTGTTTTTTGGGGGGTTGGTGGTTTTTTGTTTGTTTTGTTTTGTTTTGTTTTTTGTTGGTTAGTTGGTTGGCTTTTTTTTGAAATGAATCTAGCAATCCACTTCACAATGCACTTTTTAAAGTGCAAATTTAGGCAAGGATTCTTTATTATTCCTTTTGCTGTTATCCTCAGGTAACTTTCCCATGAAATTTATATTCACTGTCACCTCCCAAGTACAGCTGGGAGGGCTACTTGGATATACAGTGAGGCATTCAATTTTTCTTTTATAACACTGTGAAGAATAATTTGATGGCTTTTGTTTTAAAGCCCATGGCCTATTACTATTAGCTGGTAAGGAAAATTTTCCAACCTCAGACAATGCCAACAGTTAAAAATTTCATTGTTGACTACCTGTAGGGTGTTACACAAAGAGTCACATTTGATCCTGAGGTTCTGTCCTGTTACATTCTGTATGACATCATTGTTTAAAGACCATAAAAATATATAAATATATATGTATGTGTGCAAGTATTGTATTTGTATATGCAAATATACATGCACAACACACAGAACGGATGTCAGAGCACAAGTACAAAAAGATGAAAATTCAAAGTCATTGTGAGTAAATGTAGATGCCTGAGAGATATTGCCTAATAGATGTCATCAATAGAGTAATGACATCTGAAATAACATTCTTGGGGTTTTTTTATAGCATTTAGGCTTCCGGAGCCATACAGCAGGTTAGAGGAAAACCAAGAGCTGATTCTTGGAATAGGAGTCACCTCATCTTCCTTAAACACATGTAACAGCTATTTCTGAACCTCCCTTTATATTCATTGTAGAGAAACAGACCTTTTTAGGATTCAATCCACCGAATGTATTTAAAATGTCTATTTTAGAGTTAGAGAAATTCTGTCTTAGACTTTGTAATCTATAGCGACTAGATTTTTACTGATTATTTCTGGAGACTGGCGTGACTCAGATAAAGAGCAGGCCTCTGCATTTAATCAGATGAATTCCACCCTAAATCTTTCGACTGAAGGAGCTAAAGTTTCCCCTCTGAACCATGAAATCATTCTGAATGAGAAGATAAAACAAATCTAAGTAACTGTTGTGCATTCCAGAATAAGTTCAAATAAACCTTTTCCTCTTCACCTAGTTAAGCCAAATATGCCTGCTTTGCAATTCTGGAGATGCTTGACAGAACTGACTGTATTCTACCACCTTGTTATCCCAGACAAGGCACAAAATTTTAGAGTGGACCACGACATGGCTTTGTAATTTATAGTCTCGTGTTATCTGATTTGCATATAAACTACCCCAATAAACCAGTGTCTAGTGAAGTAGGTCCAAAAATATCAGACATATGCATAGTTTCAGTTACTGACTTCTTATAAAAATCCCTTCAACCAGAAAAGAGTTCCAAGGATTCTAACTTGCAATTTGTATTCCTGTTATATTTAATAACTCTTTATATAATCCATCTAGGTCAGGTTAAATGAATGCCTTGTTGCTACTTAGATGATTATAGGTTGCAATTCATTTAATGTGCCCAACGATTCATGTTTAATTTATTGACTTTAATGTGGTATGTGAGTGACCTGTGCATGTGTAGTACTTTAAATGCATGCACACTGGCACACACAGCTCTCTGCAGTATTTTGCCTAAGTAATCAGCTAATCAATGTGTTAGAGTTTGAGATATTGTGTGACTCTTTATGTCACTGTTTAATTTAATGCTACTTGCAGTAATGAGCCTGTCTGGGTTGACTGGCTACCTCTCAGAAACTCCACGGCTTTGATGCCAGCAAGAATGGTTCAAGATGGGTCCAGTTCTGTGATTTGTTACCTGGCCATCTGGCATGGGCCACTGACTCCTCTTTGTATCTCATTCTATTTTTGGGTTTGAAAACTAATTAATGAGTGCCCTTTGTTTACAGCTGGAGCCATGAATCTTCCTTCAATACCTAACAAGTCAGATGGCGTTTACAACTAATACCTTTCACAGAAATGATCTTTCTGTATGATAGGGGTACACGTCTATAATTTCCTGAGTGTTTTGTAGCAGTTTTTTTTACATGAGGAAAGTGGAGAATGTTTCAGGAAAATTTGAGATTTGTTAAAGTCCAGAAGCTTTGGCAGACCTGTATTTTTATGCTATATATTAGCCTGTTCCATGTTCTGTTCCTGCTAAAGGCAGCTGCGTTCAGTTCTCATCGTGATACCAAATCCTTGCAAGATAGCAAAAATGAAATTATTGGAAATTATTGGAAATGAAATTATGAGGAAAGGTGCTATTGTCCTGATGAAATCCACAGTAGCAACAATGTTTTCTACTTTAAACACATTCCTTGCATCTCTAAACTTCAGTACTCAAGCTGTTGGTTGATATTTGTGATATCAAATGAGGGGAAATTCATACAGCAGTCTAATTACACAGTTCCAGTTTTTTTTCTTCTCTCTGTCTGAGTCATGACAAAATTCTGCTTTTTACATTTGCCCTGTCCTGTGATTTTTTTGTTACATGTATTTTCCTGGGTTTTAAGTCATCCTCATAGCACCCTAACTGTCAAAAAGGACATCACTGTAATGGACTTTGTTTCTGACTTCTTTTGAGGTATCTCAGAAAGAAAAAGGATTCCAGAAACATCTTATTTGCCAGATTTCATATCTCCCATGTACTAAATATTTGGATTCTAAATGGTGAAATATAGTTCAGTTTTCTTGTGAAGTAGTTCCCAGGTAAATATCACTGTGCACTGTAGTGTCAACTGAGATGTGCTAGTTTTAATTTCTTGCTAACAAGTAGACTCCAAATCCCCAGGGAGCAATGGTAGTTCCATACTCAGATTTGCACAACTTAATTATACTAAATTATACTCTGTAGACGGTCAAAAAATGTTAAAGTATGTGCTGACTGACTGTCAGCACATCTGAAACTTTGAAATATAGGCCAGAGATATCCCCAGCAGGGGTATCTAGCAGAGAGATCCAATATCAGAGTTTCATTTTTTAAAAATATGCAAATTTAATGCAAATACCTTTATTGGCCCTATAAACATTTAGAACTTATCCTAGAGCTATCCCATCCTAGACTTAAGCTATCAACTTTGTAAGAGAAAAAATTGCTGGCACAGCAAACTTCTGCACTGAGTGATAGTTTATTTCCAGGATCCTTGGAACAGCTGTCTAGCAGAGGTAAAATGTCATCATTCCACAACTGGTGCTGTGATTTATGTCAAGTGATATGCCAACAGTTGGCTCATATTTATTTCTATTGATATCTATTGTTTTGGAAACATTCCAAATGCTTTACACAATCATCTAAAATTAAACTGAAACAGCATAAACCCCTAACCAACCACTTACACATAATCCAAGTTTGAAATGATTACCTGGTCTTTACCTGTAATGAATTTCAGACAGAAAGTGGGTTGCCTTGTAGAAAAACCGTGTGAGATTAAAAAAAAAAAAAAANCCCTAAACATATAATGCATTTAAAAGATGAGAGGGTTGCAGGCAAATTTAGGATAGATCAACAATATTAAGAGTCTTTTCCAACCTAAATATTTCTATGATTCTGTGATTCTCTTTTCTTCATGCCAGACTGAGAAATATGATAGTTCTGTAGTGAATGTCACAGTGCCTTGTAGCCCACATACAGATGGCTCCCTGACAATCAGGTCAGGGCTACAGTCCAGCACCTTTCCAGTAACTAACGTACAGAATTGCTACCTGACCATCTGGATAACACCACTTGCTGTTTTGTACATTTCCTGTAGTGCCTAGAACAAGTTCCTTAATTAATTGATATTCCATTTCACTTCTATAAAGTGAAGACAATAGTCGTAATGGTATTGGGAAATAAATACATTACGGATTTTGTATGCCTCAGCTCCTGTGGTAATAGAAGCAATATAATTTCCATAGAGGATCGATTTTTGCTTTATTTTGCAAGATGATTTACAACAAATCCATGACTGAACCTGATATTTAGAAATATCTTTGAAGCATATAGTACCCGTTTTTGTGCCAGCTCTTGTAAGAATCCTGGGTTAGTTACATTCTGCCTGCATTGCAGTTAATGGGGAGTTTATTGTCCTAAATGCATCTTCTCTGACAAAAAGGCTTCCAGTCTGAGTTTCCTAGCAGCAGCCTACTGATTTCAGAAATGATGTATTTCTATTGGAGGAAGACATGCTCCTCTAATTGCCTTTTTTTGATATTGTCAAGATATATATTATGTGTAGTTGTTAAATTGCTCAGCAACTTTTGGTAATATATATCCTGTGAGATGTCACTTTCATTTCATGCTACACAGCTTTTCTTTCTTCCTTTAACTCCGTACAATAGCTCAGTATTTCCCTGCTTGCCTCTATGTGCTGAGGTTGTGTGATCAGAACAGTAGATGCAATCAAACTCACAATTAGACTGTGATTCACATTATGTAAAAGATTCATCATGCCAATTGATGTGAAATGACGTGCAGCCTCCAGGCAGTGATTGCACACAGTTTAATCTCCCCACACGGTAAAACCTGCACCTATCGCGGTTCAGCAAAGCTTATTTGTAATCATTTTTGGACTGATGCCTTTCCATGATTTCCTTATGAAGAGTATAACAATGAGGCCTTTTTCTGCTACTTCTTTTAAATGCCAGGGCATGCTGATTACTCAGTTAGCATCCTGCTTGCAGTTGACCTTTTGAGAAGAAATGCTAGGAGAGTAGTGGGTTTTACCATTTATGGATTAGGTGTTTTACTGAAGAGAAATGACAATTTTTTATTCTTTATCCTAACATTCCTCTTTTCCTTCTTTGACCACTGGCTCAATCACCTTATTTTTTTTCTAAGGGTTCAATCCAAAAGAAGGCATTTTTCTAATTTCTAAAATAAACAAGGATCTTAAATGACTCTTCTAAACATCAATTTTCAGGAAAGTTACTCCTTTACCACAGCCTACATCTTTATGTAGTTTACTGTAGATATGGAAAGCTAGACTCTTTGTATGGGTAGATGAGAAGGATGACAAGTGTCATGCCAGATCTCTGACCTGAGCAGTGAGTGACCATGGGTGTGTGTGCATGCCAAAAGCAAGGTGTGGAGGAAAGGTGTAACTGCTCATCATGGTTACTGATTGGAAACTGCAGGTTCTGCATGGGCAGGGGGTTTCCAGCCTTGAATTCTAAGTAGGAGTGGATTTATCTTTAATGCCTGTGGATGACAAGGAATACATAGATGCTAATATGCATGACTAAACTCTCTTTCAAAGAACTGAGTGTGACTGAGTGGCACTCATTTTTCATTTGTGAATAACTTATCTAGATGAAAAATCATTTGAGACATGCATATCAAAATAAAAAAAAAAATCAGAAATATGTAAATTGTTATGTCTTTGCTCAATAATTGAAAACACTCATTTCCAGAACTGCAAAAAATTAGTCTTTGGCTATTTTGGAATTCACTCTGTGTCCTATTTCATTCAGCAGGAAATGCAGATGGTTAAGGATCACACTGTAGTCATTGATTTCTGATGGAATACTTTGAACCTATTTGTGTTCAGAGTTCTTTTAATTAACTGCTTTTTCTACAGAATGAAAGAGGACTGGACCCAAGATCTACTGAAAACGGGAGATCAGATAAAGCTTAAACTAAAAATACTATATTCTGTTGTTGGAAATCCCATTTTACTATTCACACACATGCTGTAGCACAAAAGCTATGTTCCCCAAGCAGAGTTATGGCCCCATGATGATATTCTGGAGTCTTCCAGAAGTTCAGTAGGGACTTTGCTGTTATTACTGTTCCTAACACTGCTGAAAATTGTGTTCAGCTGTGGTAAAATAATGTAGAGGAATTTTTCATGAGAGGAAGTTTTAGATTTTTTTTTCCAGATGCAAATCACATGTTTATATAGATCAAATATATTGGACCAAATTAAGACCTCTGTCTAATGAAGATATGAATTCCATTCCCCATTCTTGTGATTTGATTCCAGTTTGTGCTCTACAAATAAAGCCTCTCAAGTTTTGGTTATCCAAAGATGTCTTTATACTCAGCCACTCCAAAATTCTCTGTTTATACAGTGCATGTGCTGTAAGCCAAGTATATCAATGCAGAAAAGTCAGATCATCTCTTCCAATTTAAGGAAAGTTGTTGACTCAGTTTTTTAAAACCCGTACCTGAAATAGGTGATCTCTATATTTTTACATTTTGTTTTATAGTCACAGAATCCCAGAATGGCTCGGGTTGGAAGAGATCTTAAAGATCATCTACTTCCAACACCCCTGCCGCGGGCAGATAGGGTACTGCCTAGATTGGGTTGCCCAGGGCTCCATCCAGCCTGGAGTGGAATTGTTCTTAACAAAGACAATAGGCTGGGTGTTGCCTGAATTTTGATTCCTACTGACAAAAGCGGGGAGGAGAGGGGAGTTGTTGAGCATGCAGAAAATCAGCTCCTCTGCCCTGGAAAAAGTTTTCTGATCCAATTCACAAAAACATGTGCTTAAATATTAGATACGAGTATTGACATCTATGAAACTGTTCTGGTAGCAAGCATTGAGATTTTATTTATTGGAATAAGGAGCACAAAGAAGATGAGCAGAAGGATAAAAGATTTTGGAGAGCTTCACTAGTGTCTGGAGAGTGATCCTCATATGCAATCCCCAGTGCAGAATCCCTGCTTTGGCCTTGTTGATGCTGCACAGTGCCACATAAAATATCTCTATTATGTCTCCTGCTGTTAGCCAAAAGTAGCATAGCTTCAAAAGCCCAGTGCTGTTCCCAGGCTTATATTTCCTTTTCCAACTCTGGTCTTCAGTAAGGGAGGCAATAGGATAACTGCTGACAGAAACAGACTTAGGAGGGACCTCTCAATTTATGTAACATATGTGGATATTTTACTGGTAGCATTTAAATAGGCGAAACCTATCCCCAAAGCCATGTTCAAGGAAACATTCAGCTGTCTGTTCAATTTTGATAAATGCAATTTTCCCTCTAAATAAGCTTTGTGTTCATTATAATAGAAACATATGTTGATGGTAACAGTGTTGAGGGCCATGTGCCAAGCCTCCTCCTCTGCTCCTAATGGAACTCTGGAACTCTGGATATGTTCAGGTGTTTCCAGCTAAGACTGCAGATGTTGATTTTGCTCTTCTCACCATGCAATAAGCATGTTCAATTATACCTATCACTAGCTAGAATCTTTATGTTCCTGTATTTTATTTCTTAAAAAAAGCCTACAGGTGGAAATTGAGATTAGAGAATAATTTCTCAGATGTGAACGTGTGACATCAAGCATTAAGTTCCCATCTCTAATTTTCCCTTTCTCCTCTCTGTTGATTCATAAAGTTGCACCATCACTTTGCAAGGGTCTGTCTCTAGATACATACTGTTACCAAGAGATGAACTTTTCATTCCTTCAGGGGGAATTTAGAGATACACATTTAGAAATTTAATCTTACTTTCAGAAATGCTGTGATTCCCTATGAGCCTGTGTAGCAGAATAGTGTCTTCAGACACGTGGTGTAACACCACAGGATGCTTCACCAAGCTTTGTCTCTAACCCTAGCAGCTCTGATGCTGGTGAACTCACTGCAGCACTTCAAAGAGCATCACCTGATGTCATGGCAATCCCTGGGGAGTCGCTTTTAGTTGACCCCAAACCGCACCTTAGAAACCAAGTGGGTCTTAGTGAGGCTTGTCGAAATTGGAGAATGATCTCCAGCAGCAGGAGTTTCAGGATTTATGCCATAGCCCTGTGTGCACCAGCAGACCCCACTCCTCACAGTTTAGCTGACAAGATACTCCTTTGAAGTCTTCTCGTATGCTTGGGTCAGGTGGTGATGCGTTTTTTCCTGATTCTAGTCCCTCAAATGATTTATTCTTTACCCCCCCTCTCCTTCCTTGTATAGTTGGTTTAGTCCTTACTATATCCCTTTACACAGTTGTCACTCTCCCCTTGGATCCACCCTTTGTTCCAGATTGTTCCAAGTCACTCCTCCTACCCACCTGCCAATCCTACCCTGTGCCAGTCCCTCCCACTCTGGAAATCCCCTAATCTTAGACAATCCAGTGGCTGGTTCAGATTGTTCCCCACCCTTTATGTTCCCCACTGGTCATTGTACTGCAAACCCCGCCTTATGATCTCAGTGTACCTAACTGGCTGAGGATTTGTACTCTTCCCTGAGACGTCCTCGGTTTATAAGTCACTGTAAGCTTGTTTTTGGGGTCTCTGCCTCTGTCCTTCCTTTGAGTTAGATTTGCTTTGTGTTTCTGTTAATAAATTCAATCCTGGCAGTGGCAAGCAGAGCCTGTCTCCTTCTTTCCTTCCCTGATGGTGTGGTGGGTGCCGAGGACACTCAGAAACCCTGAGGGAGGTGTCTCGGCCCCCTTGCTCGTGGCCCTGGACTAGGAGGGCATGGTGACATCAGGTTGTCACAAAATGAGCTGTGTGAGGAAGAGCTGTGAGGAGCCTCACCTGGGATCTTCACCCATCTTCACATGCCCTTGGATCAGGAGCGGCATTTAAGCTCAGGCTTAGTCCTTGCCTGGGTTATTATACCTGTGCCTAATTGCTGATCCTGGTCTTACTTTGCTGGCTTGCCTTGTCTCGGCTGTAGACCTTCCTCATCCCGTAGGACTTGTCTGGAGATCACTGGACTGGTTGATGATGTTGATTATCATCAGACCTGCTGCTCTTCTTTGAGTCTTGTGTATGCCTTATAATTTTAGATAATCTAGATCTTTTACTCTTTCCCATGCAGAACTCTTCCTTGTTTTGCCTTGACACATTTAAATGACTTGGAGGTTTAGGTGGACACTATAAAATACATAAATAATAAATGCATCAGTGGCTCATTCCTCTGTCATCCCTTGCTGATAGTAGGCCTTCACACCTTGAAAACTGAAATTTGCCACAGTGGCATGAAAGAAATACCATGTAACAGCTGCTGCCCACAATTTCCTTTTTTAGTTCTTCTTTTGAACAGGGCAAAATAGTATTTTGATGTATTTAATTGGGTCAGGAGATGCTGATTCATCACAATATGGTTGTGATTAACAGTCAATTTTGCTGATTCTCTTCACCACAAGCTTTTAAAAGAGAGTACTTGTTTCTGATTTCGAATAACATTATTAATGGAAAAAGAGCCAAAAAAGTACTAAAATATGACAGCAGGTACAGCACAAGTTAAAAAAAAATAGCAGTAGAAGAAGGAAAAATGAAAGATATTAAGAAAAATGAATGAAAAAAATGAAGGAAATTCTAATTGCTTGCTTGAGGCAACTTCAGTACCGTTGCAAATCCATGACAGAGCCTTGTTAGTATAAAATAGCTTCATAGAAATGCATTTCTGAACAGCTGCACCCAGCTGAGATGCAGTAATCCCTATATAAGTGCTATGTGTGAAAATTCTATATTCTGAATTTTAAGGTTGAAATATTTAGATTTTTCAGATTTGTTTTTTTTCCCAGTGTTAAAATAATTCTCCAAAATAGTCTACTCCTTCTAGAAGTGAGATGAAATTCCATAAACAGAAAATAGCAGCTTTTTTAAAAGAATATATTGATTCTATATGTGGAAAGAAAAAAACAACTCAAACAAACAAGTAAACAAAAACTTATTAAAAAATCTTCAAGAAAGACAAAAACCTAAGCTTATATAGGAAAATATTTTATTTTTTTACATTTGCCTTCAGCTGGAATAAGAGAAATTTTTCTATCATCTTATTATGGTTTTAATAATATGACATGAAGCGAGAGAATATTAGCTTTGTTTTGTCAAAGAATTAATATTATGCATTGCCCATACATCTTTTTCTAAAATAAAGCAGGTCATACACATATTTCCCTCATGCTAGTGCAGCTCCTGAGTGTGATGAGTGAAAGTTAGAGAGAGGTATTTGCAGAGAAGGGTTCCCTTTGATTTGTGGGCAGGACATCACAAATGTCTGTGCTTTACACTATTCTGAGCAGTGTCTGAGCAATGAAATGCAGCATTTGAAAACAGCATGTTACAGTCTGAGTGCTGGGGTTGCAGACTGGATGTTCTACAGACTGACAAAGGCTTAGAAAACCCAAGCAAACAAACAGAATCCAAATATTTTTGTCAATGAACAGCACAAAGTCTCAAACATTGGCTGCGTGTCTCTCACTTTCCTAATTTTCTTATTATCCTATACTGATCTGTATTTCATTTGCTCCTCCTCTACTTCAAATTTAGCCATCTTACAGCCTTTATATTTAATTTTATGGATTTCTAATGTTGGTTTTAAATTGGGTCATATGCTTTACCTAACAATTTTGAAACTAAATCCGGAGCAATGCTCATTTGATGTCCATATTCAGCCTCTCACTTTAGGCTTATATTTGGATATAATTCTGTGTTTTTAACCAATGGCAATTTCTGCTGTATGTACACAAACTGCCTCTCTGAGCTGTGCATAAATAACTAATCAACTGTGCAGAAAACTCAGAGTACAGCCTAGACACCTTCTCTGGGTCCAAGCTGTGAAAGGAGTGAGAGGGATTTCCTTTCTTAAAAATAAATTATATTTTCCCTCAAAATACTATTATATGTCTTGCTATGTGTATAGCTAGAGTTAACCTTTAAGGGATAGAGATATTTTGAAACCTGCTTTAAGGGCTGTGGTAAAAGACCTCTAAAGAATTTCGTTTCTGTCTTTCAGCTCAGCTGTCTGTGCTCACAAACCTGCTGCAGGTTGTGTCTCTGTAAGGGCTGGAGAAGGAGGAGGATGTCTGTGCCCCCAGGACCTTCCCCCTCTGGCATTGTCCATGGAGCCTTGGCCAAGGTGGGACTGAACAAAGACATCTGACTTTGTAGCAGCTGGAGCTGCTGCAGCTCAGACTCATTCTTTTTCTTCTGACGACTGCAATTAGGGCAGTGTCCTCCAGGAGAGCTTTGGAACAGTCACAGGCAGAGCTTTCTTAAACTGTTGCAACAAGAGTCACTAGAGTTCATCTTCCATGGTATTAAATATTAATTATATACATATACACACAGAGATATTTACACAGAGTTAATTCATCCCTTGTGTAATGCTCTATGTTTAAAACATCAAGAAAGAGTGTTGGTTTTCCCTTTCTGGTAAATCAACATCTTCATCCCTGGATGGATATTTTTTATGTTTTAAGAGAATCAAACATTTTTTATATTGCATTTTTTAAAAATTTCATTTATATTTCCATGAAAGAATTGAGACTTTGATGTTGTCCCAATTATATATGCAATATATATATATATACACTTTTATATAAAACTTCTGTGAATAGTTCAGGCAGATAGCTCAAAAAAAATGTGTCCACCTATGGCTAAATATTGTGTATAACAATACTTGTTATTCTGTGCATGCCTTATATTAGTATGCATGCTTCTAATGGAAAAAAAATCTAAATTTTTGATGATACAAGCAGCATCTAGATAGAATATTACTATGACCTGCTTGTGCCTTTATCTGTTTTATTCTTTCTTCAAAGCAATTCTTTTCAGAACAATTGAGTTAATTTAATTATGTTAGTAAAATAGTTTTATGCTATTATCCATACAGCATAATTTTCAAAGGAATAGTATGTCTTCAATGTCATGAAAACTAAGTAAATGCTTTATCAATAGGGATAAGGTATTTTCTTGTAAAATATATAATTTCTTTCCTTTCTTTCTCAAGGGAAAGAGATTTTCTTTTTTTTTTGCTGGTTCAATAAGAATTGTACCAAATAGTTAAAAATATTATAGTAGCAGATTTGTTGTTTAATTGCCATGATCTACCTAGCACAGACATTACTGTACTGCTTTCTCACCACTTTTGTCTATTTGAAGAGCTGAAACAGAACAATTTATATTTTTTATTCTTTAAAAAGTTTCATCATGATATGATATGACACAACATCAAAAGCGCTTACTGATTGAACACTTGCTTTTCAATAATGAGTCATTTAATTTTTTTCAATTTTTTAAAATTTGAATATTTTATATACTTTCTGGTCAACCCTTCCTGACCATTTCTGATTGGTTGCAGTGGTCTTCTGTAACAAATCTATATACAGATAAAGTATTCATATGCATTTGGTTATTATAGTGCCAATTCTTCTTTCAAGTTTCAATGCTGTGTTATGATATATCCACAAGTAAAGGCTTTATAGGATTTCTGAACTCTGAGGCTGCCCTGTATGGTGGTGTGTGGTTATAGTTAGTGATTTCCCCTAAATAAGCTTCTCTAGAAAGCAGCTGGTTGGTACATGAAGATTTTTTTACAGCAGTGTCACACAAAGAGGAAGTTCTTTTTCCAGTATGTCCTTCCTGACATTCCCATTTAATGAACTCTTTATTGACCCTGAAAAAGTAAAACTGCGAATGCCTCTTGTGGGTTTTCCTCACTTGGAATGGTTGAGTCTCTGTGATGCTCCGTTTTGCTATATGATCATAACAATCCACATCTCTCTAACTGCTTAATTCCATGGCACAGATATTTCCTTGGTAAATACCATTCTGGTGCTCAAAATTCCATTGCAAAACTGTGATTCCATAGTATTTATCCACAAAGAGATAAGTATTAGAAGTGCACAGGTGGGAATCTACCACTGAAACAGAATTAAATAGATTTTCCAAACCCCCTTCATGAAACAGGCAATCAAAGAGTGAATCTGAAGGCAAAATCGGGGTAGTTTGAGAAATAAGGATTACTGAAGGATTAGTTTAATCTAATCTCTCTAGGAAGATGGTCATAGTCCTCTGTCAATCACAGGCCCAATAAAAGTGAAGGGGTTTTGGTCTGGATAGTTGATTTTTTGTAAGTTCAAGGAACTAGTTACCATGACTGCTAGTGCTTTTAAATTTTTTTTTTTTTTCCCTCAAGACATTTATTTTTCCAGAACAGTTCATTTAATGAATTATTTGGTACTCAAATATCAGATTGTAGAAAACTTTGCTTTACTCACAAGCCCGGTTGGTTCATGGGTCTCAGATTCTGATACCGCTTTCCATTTGTTCATGATAGAAAGACACAGTCAGGACAGCTAAAATAAAGATTCTAAACTGTGTAGTGGTTTAAACAGAGTAAATTCTTTTGCAAAATACTAATTTTAGAAAATTTTTTTTAGCTGGGCCCATCTCTCATTCCTCTTAATTTTCCTTGTTGACAAAGCTTTGTGACCTAGGAGCATAGAATAAATTAAATTGTTCGTTAATTTTCAACATTAAAATTATTTAATTTAAACATTTTAATTTTTCAATAAATTGAAGCTTATAGGAGGTGTGAAGAGAACCACGTGTCAAGCCTACCACATTGTTACTGAGGACAGGATAACGTAATCTCAAATTAAGAGAATTTAAAACTAGTAACCCTGACCCTAGTAATGCTGGACATCTCTTGAACAAAGCAACTTTTACTGTGTTTTCTGTTTGGCTACATACTCAACAAAGTTGCACTAGATAGTTTAACACAAAGTAGGTACTCCCGGTGAAATTTCTGTGACAAATTTCATCATAATCTCACATCTTTCAAGTGGCAATTTAGCCCCAGGGTCTATGCAGTACAAGGTGTTGTAGTTTCCCCCTCTGGCAGAAAGTGACAATGTTCTTGAAAGTTGCAATGGTTTAGCAGTTTACTGGTCTTATTATGGTTCCTGGTGGTGCCACCTTAGTGTATTTTTGGGTGTGCATCCACTAGGTGCTACCTAAAAATAAACATTTTTCACCTAATGACAGAACAATCAGGAAACAAAACGTGAATAGAGGAGATTTGCTTAGGCTTTCATTGCAATGAGGGAAAGTAGATAGTGGGGTTGCAGCACTTTGACACTCGTCACAAGAAGACGTTTTTATCCAGTTCTTGGTTTTTTTACGAACTATTGTGATCTGATAAATTCCACAGAGAAGGGATTTTTTTCTCCTTTTTTTTTTCCCTCTTCCCTAGACAGATACATCAACAAACAGTAGGAGGGCTGACTCATCTCCACTGATAATAGCATGCAGGATAATTTTGCCATGTGACTCACTTTCTTCTTTGACTCTAAAAGACATTTGAAAAAAGAGTGGCATTAATTTAAATAGATTTCCCATAAACAGGATTTAACCAAAAATATAAAATCCTTGCTTTTATCTCATCTTTAAAAACTACAGGAAAGAAAAAGCCTGCTATGATATTCTAGCATTTTATACTGTTATTGAAGAATGAAAATATTCTCTTAGTGAGTAAATGGAACATATTTGGGAAAATGTATTTGCAGGGAAGAATTTTTACCTCTGTGCACATCACTGCTTTCTTAGTCTGTCACAGAAAAATAATGCTTTTTGTTACCTCCTGCACTTTTATAGCTAGACCCTCATCTAACCTTGACCAGGGTCATGGTGTAGAATGAATTGATAAGACATACTTCATTTAGGATTAAATAACAAGACTGACAGAGCCTAGAGGGGCTTGCAATCCTAACAGAGAGTTTATCAGCACTCTTAGGGAAGAAAAACAATATGACTTGGTTTAGTTTCTATGTAGTAGATTATAAACCTGTGAAAGGCTGATTCTTGTCTTCTACCACTGATTTTGGGCAGCACTGACATTCTGAGAACTTTTTGTGATACAATTTTGTACCTATTATTTCAATGAGATTTCACTGTTATCCATAAGTAATAATTTCTTCCCTCTTCCTTTTTCCAGTGACTGTGACAGTGCCTTAGTTTATTTCCCAAGACTTCTTTTGGTTTTCATATATATTTTTAGTAACAAAGTAATTTCAATAGTGTGCTGCAATTTAGCCTGAATTTTCAAATGTGGATAAAAAAATAAGGGATCCCTTATGGAGGGTACCTTCACTTCCAAATTCTAGACAACTAGGTTTTAAAAATATGCTCTTTTAAAAGAATTTTTCCTTGCATATCCTAGCTGTAGCAAAGGGCATTCTATGTTTCATTATGACAGAGGTGACTTGTGCATGCATCCAGTCTAAAAGTCTTGACTGAGAATTTTCTCAGGAGATAAAAAATTCACTTGTTAGCTGGATAGCTAAAGCTGATCCTTTTCTTCACATAGAGAATTAATCATCTTTTTTCTTCTGAGCTGTAAAAGTTGAAGTGTTATGCTACTGTTTCTCCAAGACAGTTTTAATTGGCATTTATTGTAGGATTTGAGGGTGTCAGTCATAGCAGCAATACCAAGAGCCAGGGGAATACACTATAATGGTATATATTAATTTTGATTTTTATGCCCTGCACACTAAATTAAGTTTTTAAGGGATATATTATAAAATGTGGCACTTATTTTAGAACCATCACACCTGTTAATCAATTTCATAAAACTCAGTTCTCTTGTAAATGCCTATGAACAGTTTTCTTTTAACAAGCAGTCTTAAAACTACTTGTGCCCTTATCAATTATTTAGATTGCAATTCCAATACATGGCAATAAAAATGTTCTCTAGCAATCTGTGAAATTAAGAGTGTCTTTTTCCCGGTGGACTTTTCAGGAGGCTGATTCAAATCCTGTTGAGCTCATTAGGAATACTTCCTTTATTCTTACTCAGGGTAGAACTGCAACATGAAAGAATGTACTATTAGAGAAGTAATTAGAATTATCTGCATAACTTGTTTTTTCATAAACTGCAAGATTAATTTCAATGATTCTCACGATTTTATGATAAAAAATTCTAGCATTGCCACAGATATCTTTTCAGACCTTGAACGAATCATTCCTACTGCCTACTTTATGTCCCTGTCTGTAAAATGGAGGAAGTGTTTCCTTCGTCCCAAATTTATAACATCTTGTTTATCAATGCTTCACATTCTTCAAATCCATGATCTGTTTGTAGAGGTCCTAGGGCAAAGGATGTTTTTTTTTTGGTAACTGTGGCTTTGACACACTTTGATAATTGAAATATATAAGAGAAGAAACAGGCCTGTTCTGTAGCCTAGATAGCATTTCAATAGAGTGACTCTTTTTCATACATGCCTATCATATAACTGAAAATGATGAGCCTTTCCAAATACTAAAGCTTTCAGTAGGTTAACTCTGCTAAGGTCTTTGCAAGTCCTTCCACAGACAATATATCTCCTTCATTTAATTTTCCAGACATGTATATTCTATGGTGATGAACTCATAACCAAGATTAAATGACTTGAGCTTGACTGAGTAAAGTCACAGTTCTACCTTCTCTAGGAGCTCCAGAGCTCCCAGGATTTCTGTATGCTCAGTTTTCATTAATTCTAATATATAAGCAGTTCCTGTTAATGCAGTTTTGCTGACCACTTCCAAAAGAACTTGATCACTCACCTATGTCTTTATTTTCTGACACAGTATTTTTCATGGAACTGTGCTTGATAACTTAAAGTAAACCTTTAGTGCCTTTTTCTTTTTCTGCTGACCTACAAATGGATTAGGTGAGCATGTAGAATGTATATCATGATTGATCTTTCCTCTCATAGATCTTGCAGTGTAATTTTTACAGTATAAACATAGAGGGGAATGTGTGCTGATGGGTAATTCTCTGTTAGGGTGAATTTAGCAATGTGTTTTGTCTGTTCTCACAGCTTACTCCTTTGCTAGAGCCTGACAACTGCCTTCTCCTCTACTCAGGCACAGGCTTCCCCTTGTTCCTTTGCACCATTCCTGGTTCTTGTCAGGTTCCTGGAGGAGCTGCTCACTAAGCCAGCAGAAAACCAACACATGGAAACTCAAAAATAAAAGCTTTGGGATATCTTGGGATAGTTATGTTTGCAACACTAAAAGTGTTGTCTTCCATTTATTTGAAGCCTCACCCTAAAGGCTTACAATTGATGGTATAAAATTCATTCTTTCAATTAAAGTGATTGTTCCCTACCAAGCTGGAATATGTAAATGTAAGTAAAATACCTGTTTTTTTAACTTTTTCTCAGTATCTTGTGGGTAAAGAGATTTACATTTATCAATGTAATAAATATAACAGTTAATTTGCATCAGACATGAGCTCAAATAAAAGGAAATTATCCACTCTAACATCTTCATTCTAACAATACATTTAGCAATGTGTTTAAAGTTTCTGTTGCACATAAGAGTGTAGTGATATTTAGTTATCTGTTTGTGATGCTTTCCAAGAGAAAATAAAATTAGGCACCAGCTTGAATGCTTTATAGAAATGGGGTCTATCCACCACAGTCAAATAAAAGTAATGCACTGACTGTTCATCTTAAAAAAAAATCTTTCTTAGACACTGAAATGGAGTTTTGGTGAGAGTTCAAAAATATTCACCCTTCTTATCTTGCTGTGTAAAATACCTTTGCAGTGACCTGCCAATTAGTAATGAAAGCTGAAGTGGTTTATGAGTCAGTGAGAAGAAAAATGAAATGAGGGCAAGTTGTCTCTGATATTTTAAATCTTAAAAGGAGTACTAATTGTTAAAGCTAATTCTCTGATGATTTCAGTTTGCATTTACTAAAAATTGCTTGACATTTTGCAATTATGACCAGTGTTTCTGAGGCATGTTAGTGATTTCCTCTGAACAAACAAATGGGATGAACACTGATAAGTAAGGTTTTTAACATTCTGTTAGTTATATACAATAACTTACATTATTATAATTATTATATATTATCTAATATAATATATAATAATAATGTAATTACTGCATATCATACTATTTATATTATTACAATATATAAATTTTATTATATATACAGTAATATTCCGTTACTTTATATATATACAATAGTAATATTTTTAACATTTTGTTAAAAATACAACTTTTCTTCTAATTCTTATGAGACAGAAATAGACAGGTGTATTATAAAATGAAATGAGTAAAATTCTCTTTGGGAAGGTTTCTCGCTCATTAACTCGAAGAACTCATATTGTATTTTGTTTGTTTTATTGAGGAAGTCAAACCTAAATAAGATGTTATTCTATGAAGACGTCTGTGTGTATAAAACTCCTAATCTTTTAAAGAATAACTTCCTTTATCTATTTTATTTATAACAAGTTACAAAATGTTGCCAAATAAATCTTTTTTATCTTTATAGTTAGGTGAATAAATGTTATGGAGGAGTTGTAATACTTCCTATTTCCATCAGAGGGTACTGTAAACATGCCTAAAACTTACTTTTTTTGTCTTCACCTGCAAAGAAGTGGATGTTTCTTTCTGTGTGGAATTTCCGGATGATTTTCAGTGTTTATAAATTCTGTGTACCATTACATATATTTGCCTTGCTGAAAACATGAGAGGTTTATAGAGTCTCATTGAAAACATTTGAAAACAAGTTTAACTAACATTCTGTTTTCCTCGTAAACATTCGCTGGATATTCCCTTTTAAAGAGGAGTTGTGTTCTAAAACTCTGTATATAAAATGTCAATGTGGAAGAAGGTAAAAAAACATTCCTTGTGTCAGAAACATCTTACTCATCTTGGCAGTCAAAATATACATTCTTTCTTAGTGGGCACAGAAGGCAATCCTGTCAACAGAGACAGAGACTGAGAACCTGGAGCAGTGTGCTCGATGTGTCCTGTGCAAAGAGGTTTTACAGCACAGCAGCAGTGAGAGCCTGACACTCTCTGGGACACGAGCCACTAGCCACTGGCTGCTGCCCCTGTGCCAGCAGCACATGTGCTCATCCATGGAGCAGGGGCTCTGGTGGCTTCCCAGGGTTTGGGGGTCAATCACCTGGGCTGCTCATCTTCGTTCTTATTTTCATATTTGTTCTTATTTTTGTATTGTTTTCCCAATTCTTGCCACTCCTTGAGGCCAGGTAGTTCTCCACGTGGCTGTTTGTACACCAAAGGCAAAATTAGTGTGCAACAAGGACATATTTAGAATTTCCTTCTTCCATGAAAAACTTGGTTTTTCATGGCACCCAGGCACAAGGGAGCAGTGGTGCCACAAATAGCCACAAGTAAGAAGCCAGGAAAAGTGAGCAGCTCGTGTGAAGTGTGTTGGTAGGGTGTGTCCCAGCCCAGCCAGGAGCAGGGCAGGGAGTGAGGGCAGCCCCAGGCATTGGGCATCTCCTTTGGGACACAGCCAGGCCAGCCCCAGCTGGGACATCATCCTGCAGGTGGGCTGAGCTTGGCAGGCTCAGTGTCCAGGCAGGGCAAGGCTGTGGGGAGGATTGATCCCTGGGGGGCTGGAATGGGCTGTGGGCCATGACAGGATGGGGGAGGCCCTTGAGGAAGTGCATTTGGGATGGTCAATGCAGCCACAAGCTCATCTCCAGCCTTCATGCTTTTCTCCTTGGGCAGCACTGTCCACTCTGTCTGGGTTCTGTTGGCAGCTTGCAGACAGGCAGATGTTCAGTAGTAAATTAAATACAATTTTAAAGCTCAAGATTAGAAGAAATAGCTACATGAGTAGTCACATGGTAAGCATTCAGTTTGGTTTTTTAAAGTCAATAAGAAAATGTTTACTTTTCATCAGAAGAACCTGGGTGTAGTAGTCCATCCATGTCTTTATAATTTTGTGACAAAACAGGTACTATCTGTTTTTCCACAGGTCTTATTTGTTGTTTCATGATGAACACAAAATGAGCATAAACTCTGGGTTTATGTGGCCTGACAAGTTGAACAGAAACAGTCTTCTGACTATGCTTGGCTGAAATAAAATCTCCACCCAGATGTGAATCTGCATCCAAAAACCCCCCAGGATTAAAAAACGTTGTCTGCATGTCAAACCTTCAGGTTGCAACATAAATATTCTGATAACACTGTGCTCTCCTAGTAGAAGCATAGAGTCATAGGTTTATAAAATATACTGAGTTGGAAGGGACCATTCAGAATCACTGAGTCCAACTCCAGGCCCTGTGCAGGACACCCCAAGAACCACACCACTGCAATGGGATAATTTATAGGGTAAGATGTTATTTGGCTTATGGAAAGTGAAATTGGCACATAGAAATCAAACTGTATTTGCATGGTTCATGAAAAACAAGCACTTCTTGGATAGGTTATGGAAAAGAAATTTTATCAGATTAGAAATAAATCAGCAGAAAGTAGTACTTGAGTCTTATTCTTGTTTAAAATCATACATTCAGTTCTTGTTTGCATTAAGTTCCCATACACTGCATGTAGTTTATGTACAACCACCCCAAAAAAAGTTCTGATACCTGCTTTAAGCAAAGCTAAACCATACATTACAAGTCTACAGGTGATAAAGGGAAAGTTTATTTTAGAACCAATTTTCCTACATATACAGCCACTATGAATTTGGCAGAGGGGCTCTGAAGTAAGACTAGCCCTATATCCTCTGTATGCTGAAGACTCCAGAACCTTTCTGAGAATCCAGCTTCAGAGCTTGATTACTCTTGGAGTAAAAAAGTATTTTTCTTGTGTTTAAATGTAATTTCCTGCCTTTCAGAAAATACATTTAGAGGTAGAAATCTTAAGGAGTAGCTGAACAAAATTAGACTGATTTACTAACTGGAAAAACAGCACTACCCCTTTCTATTTCTACTTTATTCCTATATGCTTCTCTCATAATTTTGTGAAGAAACATGAAAGCCAGTGTTTTAATTGATATGCAGTATCAATTTGCATTAAAACAAGAAATTAATCATTCAGCGGTAGCCAGAATTGCATAGATTGCTTACTAGAAGAATTTTAAATTATGTGTATTTTTGTAATAGTTAATTTTTTAATTCCTTAGGTTGGTTTTTTTTTTTTTTTTTTTTTTTTTTTTTTTTTTTTTTTTTTTTTTTTTTTTTTTTTTTTTTTTTTTTTTTTTTTTTAAGATGATACACATGCAGGACCAAGAAATGCTTTAAGTCAAACTGATCTCTACTGTACTTTAACCCTTTATAATACGTTTTCCCTCACTGGATTTGACCATAATAATTCAAACAATGTGGGAAAGAAATTGCTGCTGACTCATTGACTGCTTTCATATATTTTATGAATTATGAAGCTGTTAAAATATTAATTCAAATCTCAAAAGTTAACATCTTTCTATAGCAAAATATGTTAAATCCTAAAATATGGTAGTATCACAGGTTAAAAACCCTAAAAGGCAGGCAAAATATCTAAAAATATTTCACTTTCAATATGTCATCTACATGTGTATCAAATTATATATATACAAACAAAAATTATATGTGTGTATATATGCAATTTTGTAAATGTAAATATATGCAATATTACCCTATTTTTTTTAAATGTAGGTAGAACCATTTACTATATTGAAGCCATTTTTGGGAAGGACCAAATGTAAGTAAAGTCAGAATCTGGTTCATTTGATAAAATAAAACAAACCAAAACAAGGTCTGACTATATTTTCTCAGTTTAGATTTTTAAATTGTAGAGAGAAAGAAAAAAAGTGGTATAAAAGTTGCCAAAATCTTGATACGTGAACATTAGAGGTATTGACACTGAATGTCTTTTTAACCTTCATATCTGAGTGTACTGAACTTCCAGAATATGGAATTCTCTGTGCTGTACATTCTGTATATGTAAATAAGAAAACTCCCATTGTACTCAGTGGTACAGGATTAGTCCCTTTTTTTTTTTTTTTTTTTTTTTTTTTTTTTTTTGGGAAGAGGGTTTTTTTTTTTTTTTTTTTTTTTTTTACTGGGACAGAGGCTTTTTTCTTACTATTATTGTATCATCATATAAATATAGCAATGTTATTGAAAGCCTGAAGCTTCACGCCACTGCTTTGCTCATCTTCTTAAATTCAGTGCCACATGGCAGATTTCTGTGGAGCCTTATCTCTCAAGCCAAAAAGAAAAGCATGATCACAATAGTCAGCTTGGCTTTTCTTCTCATCTCTGTATGCACTTCAGTGCAGGAGAAGTTCAGACACCACAGAGCTTCAAATGGTTTCTTTCAAAGGCATTAAGAAAGGGAAACAAATATTGAGCTCTTACAAAGACATTTTCAACCAGTGCATGTTTATTAGGCTTGCTTTATTCTACCCAGCATATTCAAAGACATCTGATTAACCTGTCCCAAATAAAAAAGACAAAGCTTGCTTCAGTCTGTGCAGTACAGATAAATAATTTTGTGGGAGATTTCTATCATCTCTCAGACTCTGTATTGCAGACTTGTTGAGACATTTCAAACAGAGTTTGCACATTGTCAAATATATTCCCGTTCAGAATATGCTAAAGTGTTGTATCTGGCTAATTGGAGATAGAAAAGATTGTTTCTAAACACTGCATGACATTGTTTGCAATTCTTATAGATATGCAGACATATTCCTTGCTTCACATGTATTTTCATTGAAAGTACTAGGAAAAATAGCAAGAATAAGAGTGAGCCAATACAGCAGCAGAGATTGTGGTATAGCACAGCACACAATGACCTTCTTGTGACCCTTGTTTGAATATCCCACTTTAATCTTCACATTCTCTAATGTTTCAGTTATGTGATAACTTTTATTTACAGGTAGCCAATATTTTTGGAATATATTTATTGAAAGCCAAAAAGAAATATTGAATAGCATTGTATTCATTAAGGTGAAGACAGAAAAGGACTCAGGTCCTTATCCATAAGTTTTCTTGAGATCAACACAACACTACATCTCCTTTAGCTCCATGGTGGTTTTTTTTTTTTGTTTGTTTGTTTGTTTTTGTTTTGTTGTTTTTTTTTCAATAAATAAATCCTTTTCATACAAGAAAAGATGATTCTTATCGAGTTAGGGAATTTAGCTGGTCTTTTTTTTCTCCATGGGGAAGTATGAAAACCACTAGGCCAAATCATTTTTTGTTTCTTCATCTGCTTACTTTCTTTTAAACTGCTGGCTAGTGAACAGTATGATATTCCAACCAACAGTGCTGTTACTGTCAATCTCTGCTCCTCCTTTTGCTCTCTTCATCAAGTTGATATTTGTTCAAGCTCATCTATGAGATAGATAATTTAGTTTTGTGCCACAGTATTGCCACCTCAGTCACACATCAGGCTCTTCTGCTTGGAGGTGAAGACTTGGAGGAAGTTGCAAGAGGAGACTGCAGCACTACACCTACGAGAATAAAAGAAAATTTACTGTAATCTCATTTGAAATACAAAATTATTCTTTTGATAATATGTTTCCCGTATTAAAATGACATATGTGATGGAACGTTTGCTACTGATTTTGGGAAACATCCACTTACCTTAACAACAGGGATACTTTGTGTATACACAAATATCAATCAGCGCCCCACCTGAATTTGCAAATAAGAGTTTTGTCCAGAAAAACTCACTTATTAATAAATATATTGAAAAAAGTCAATTATTTAATTTCTTTACATGAGTCCCCTTTTATGTATTTTCCCATTATAAGCATTGTCCTTTCTTCCTGCTGTTTACACCAATGATTACTGACAAAAGTAATGGCTACTTACCTGTTTTATGCTCATTAATCACATCATTTGGCAAGCTCTCCTTTGAGTGTCTCTGCATGAATGTCAATAACATCGTGCCTCTCACAAGGAACTTGTGACCAGCAGCACAGCCTGTGCAAAATTAACTTCCTCACTTATGGTATTTCCATATCATTCTTTTCGTTAACAGACCAAAACATTTTCCAAAACTGTTACCACCCACTGCTGTCTCCACTGGAGGAGAGGAAAAATGAATCCCAGTGAAGAGAAGATTATTTCAAAGACGATGTCTTCACTGAAAAATAATTACTTTAAAATGCAGTGAACAGATCTCAAATCCACTGCCTACTTTAGCTCTTTCCCAGTGGGAATTTCCTCTGGCTGCCACTCCTTCCCTCTGCCACCAGTCACTACCTCAGGAGCAAGCCCAGCACAATTTGTGACTGGTTCCAGCTCGCCCAGACAGTTGTTATCAGGCTGTTACTCCTTGTATACATGCAAATGCCTCTTTAGCTGGAGGTGCTCACATTTTTCTAACCCTTTCATTCTGTCTCTAGGAGACAGACAATAAAATTAATTAAAGTAGGTTTTATTGCACATTTGGGTAAGTGATGGGCCTTTGCAGCTCTGGATCAGCAGTCTCTGATTTCATATTTGCATGAGGCTAATAAAGAAAACAAGACAGTTGATATAATACCCTCTGCAGACAACATTTCTGTAACTGATGGCACAACCTTCATGGCCACAGCGCTGCAATGCATTAACTTACCACTGCAAGGAGACTTGCCTCTTTTGTGATGGTTTTGGGAGACTTAACATGAAGCTGCTTTGTACACATCTATATAAGTAATGGCCAATAAAAAAAGGGATGATTCCACTCAGAATTGTTTTTTAATCAGAATTCTTCTCTGGGTTTTTATTTGCTAAAAGGTGCAAGAATCTTCTTTATGTTTTTCTGCATTCATTAATAATTGGCTTATATTGTCTTTTGCTTTCAAAAGTGAAAACTCTGGTAGCTCCAGAGTGCAAAGTAAACATTCCCTGGGGTAGAAAGAGGGGAACGTGCCACTGATCTTTTCTTGCAGAAGTAATCTGGTGGATTTTAAAGTCTGGTTTAGAAATGTGCCTTAGAGCACTCTAAAAAATCATTCATTTTGGAGGAATAGTATTTGAAAAATACAATTATTAATTTACATGCTTAGGTAGTGAAATATTTGTACAGAATTTGGGGAGCTTAACCACATTCAGTAAAGCTGTATCATTTACAATAACTAGTTCTTTGCAAAAAAGCATAAGGTATTTGTGGAGGGAAGGATTCTTCAAATGAATAGTTAAAACTGTCTGGAAGGGAATTGTGTAATTTTAATTCTCTTAGGGAAATGAAAATTGTTTCATTAACAAGAGTGAGAATCTCTGTAAGAGTCTATTACTACAGTTTTTTCTGATTATTAAATTATGATAACACATGTGGCTTTATGGGAAGCAAGGACCCAGTGGTAGAATGTCCCAGCATTCGAGTTATGAATTTCAAAGCTGCTGAGTTCCATAAATGATTGAAATAATCTATAAAGATAGCCTGCTCGTATTGGTAATTTTTTCAATATTGTTGCTTATTTTCATGCACAAATTTTGCTTTTCATTACAAGAAGTCAAAGATGAAACTTATTTCCTTCTTCCTTTTTGTCAACTGGTAACTGAAGAGACTTTCCTCACACTGGAGCTTTGTTGCAGGAGGCTCATGCAGAAACAGTGGGGCTCTCAAGAATGGGAGTTCCTTCCCTCTGACTCCATACTCCCTACTCATATCTCTTCCTCCAGATTTCATATGATAAAGGTGCAGGCTTGCAGATGGGGGCACAAAAGGTCCATCTTGAGGCACTCCTTTCCATTTGCTTCACTCTCAGGCTTTCTACCTTCTCTAGCAGCCTTGTTGATTGAGACATAAATGGATCCATGCAAGGAGGGAACTGCTTTTGTCTTTTAATGAGCCTATTTCCTGGTAGGATAAGTGAATTCCCAGGCAAGGAATTTAAATGTGAGAAATGTGCCTTGGACTGTCCCTAAATGTGGTTCTTTACCCTTACTTTTCTTGTAGATACATAGTCACTTATGAGGCACGATGTAAATGGCATCACGAACAGCTTATAAGTCTCTTATGCCAAATAAAGCTCCAACTTGTACAACACAATTTGTAATTTGGGTTGTAAAACTGTTCAGTTCCTTTTGCTGAATATTCGAGCAGCAGTTTGTAACAAGCTTCTACATGAAAGCCCAGAAAAAACCTTCTGTGAGATGCTCATTTACCCTCATGTGAGACATTGCTGTCTCTCTCCAATCCAAGAGCCTGTTCCTGGCTGTGGTTTGACAGTCTTGCAGTGCTGCAGAGAGAGAAATTGAGTTTCAGCATCCCCTGGATGCAGTGGCCAGTGAGAGGGGTCCAGCTGAACAGGGGACAGGCAGAATATCAGAGTGCATGCTTGTGTAAAGATGGATTAGGCTGCATACTGCAAAATCTTATTAAAGCAGTAGTCAAATCATTTTGGCATCTGGGGTTCTTTTTAGCTCCCAGCAAAGTCAGTTGGAACTCTGCAGCAGACTCCAATGAGAAAAGGAAAAGGCATTAAATAACATGCTGCACAGCTTTTGTGTGAGTTGAAAAGGATCCAGGCAGACCTTTGCCAGAGTGATTGTGGATGTGGTGCTTTTCCAGAAGAGTTTGGAGGGGCTCAAGCTTGGCCAAAGGAGTACAAATCAGTTCAAACCTAAAATTGTGCTAAATTTTCCAAAACCTAAATGACAGACAACAAAAAAGCATGAAAAACATTGAAGCTATAATCCAAGCTAACATCTGAGCAGAGTACAAAAGAAAGATGCAGCTGGTTAAATGAACTTTTTTTCTAAAGAAACTTCAGTTGTAATTTTTTTCATATTGAATTTTAAAAATAGTCTCCACTTTACCCTCTAAGTGAACTGGAAAAGGACAAATGACAATAGCACAGCAATTTGGGGGCCAATTTTCCTTAAATACATGTTCTATTCGATATTGAACCCTTTTGATATTCAGAAGTTTCAGGACTCAGTTCTCTGAAAGAAGCCGCATAAATTGTGGAATTCTGACAATACCGTTTGGCCTAATAGCTACTTGATCATGATTCCTTGGTGGATCCCACTGTTCTGGCTGATTGGAAAGCCCTCATTGCATACAATAATGCTGAAATGCCAGTCAAACTGCCTTGCATAGGGTTTCATGTGCTTTGTCATTAAGCCCTATTGTCAGAGTCTTTGTCATCTGGCTGTAAAATCATTCTTAACTGAGGGAACATGCACAAACCTGGAAGCACATCCACTTGGCTATTTTTGCATATTTTTCAAAGTGCTTATTCTCTTTTCCTGCTTTTTCATTATTTTTTTAGTCTTTTTCCTTTTAAGAAGAAGAAAAATGAAAATCCTTCTCCCCAAAATCCAATACTTAAAGTTCGGATAAGTTGGGGATTTTCAAGGAAGTTAATTTTTTTTTCCCAACACTGCTTCTAGACTAACACTCACCAAAAGGTGTTTTTATTCTTTCCTACCAAAGAAATCTCTTAAGAACACCTAGAGGCTTCTGTCATGTTCAGGTCCATAGTCTGGCAGACCTTTCAGGATGAGTTTATAGCTGATATGCCTTTGGCATGTCTTTGATGTTGGTTGCAAATGACATAGACCCACTTGTTCTGTATTGACTCACTCTTCCTAATACCATATTGCAGCTGTTATTCCATTGAAATAATTTGGCATTTTTAGTATAGTAATCTAAGAGAAAAATGACTGTAGTAGATTCTTCTAGAAAAAAAATTGAAATTTAACAGAGACATTCAAGTTGGTTTTCCTGTAGTTGTTCTTGCATATTTAAAGCTTTTTTCCTTTTCTTCTGTAAGTAATGAAAATTTTATGTACTATTTATGTCTGGCACATTATCTAATTCCATTTAGTGTTGGGCCTTTTCTTTGCAGAGCAGAGGAAAACATTTTCTTATAAATTATTTTCTGTATATGAGTAAATACAGGTAGAGCTCAATAAATAAATCTAGATGAACCACTCCTCCCTTTCTCCCTTTATTTATTTCATGTTACTTTTTCTCTCTTCCTTTCTTTATTTCCCTGACCCATCTTCATAGTTGTGCTTGACTAGCTAATATCAGATTATTAAAACTCAGTATTAAAGAACAGTTTCTATCCTTTCACATTGATCTTGTGATTGAATTATATATTAAGGTTCCACTTAGAAATAATATAAAGATATTTTAATAAAAAAATATTGGAACCCAGCAATTCAGCAATTTGATTAAAACAATATTTATTCTGAAATATTATTTATTCTAGAAATAGCCTTGTGGTTCTTCATTATCTGTCATATAAAGATGAATTAGTTATTAACTTGTTACCTTACAAAGTACTGATCAAGTTAGTTTTAAATGTGCTGAAACTCTGCTAAAATAAAAAATAAAGCTTGGGGTTTTTTGCATATGAAAGGGTTTTTAATTTATCTCAACATTGCCAAGTACAGTATTGCCCAGACAAGGGGTCAGAGAGCCTCTCCTGTTTTATTCAAAGTCTATTTATGTTGACAACTCCAGGACAGGTACTTTTTTTTAGAGACCAAGATACACCTCTGCGTTGGACCAGTGTCCTGCTTTCAGCTGGGATAGAGTTAATCTTCTTTCCAGTGGATGGCACAGTGCTGTGTTTTGGATTCAGCACGAGGATAATGTTGATAACACAGTGATGGTTTAAGTTGTCGCTAAGAAGGGCTTACTTTAAATCAAGAACGTTTCAGTTTCCCATGCCCTGCCAGTGAGGAGGTGCACAAAAATCCTGGAGGAAGGACATCCACAACATCTGGCCTGACCTGGCCAAAGGAATATTCCATACCTCAAAGCACCAAGCGCAGTATATGAACTGGGGGGAGTTGGCTGTGAGCCACCAAGCCCTGCTCAGGACAGGCTGGGCATCAGTCAGCAGGTGGGGAGGAATTGCGTTGTGCAGTACTTGTTTTTTTTTTTTTTTTAATTGGTGTTTATTTTTAAAATTGCAATTATTATTATTATCATAACCACTATTAGTATTATTATATCTTAGTATAATTAGTATTATTATATTCTATTTGATTTCAATTGTTTAACTGTTCTTATCTCAACCCATGAGGGTTTTTTCCTTGTCTGATTCTCCTCCCCATCCCACGGATCACAAGAGTGTGAGCCTGCAGCTGTGTGCCACTGAGCTGCTGGCTGGAATTAGAATTAAGCCAGGCAAGCACATGGAAGGACCTAAACGTCAGGAACTTTTGTATGCTAGGATTCAGGACCCAGAATGGGTGATGAGGGTGCGGACTCCTGCTCCCTGGTACAACCTCCGCTTCTCCAAAGGTGGGGGGAGTGCCTTGTCTCTGTTGTGGTGTGAGCGCAACAGCGCAGGAAAAGTGAACGTGGTACTCTTCAGTGGCAGCTGCCATCCCTTCACCTGCACATTTCTTACCTGCCACTCAGCTTTTCCTTCCCTTATCTTGGTGCAGCTCTGCACAGCAGCAGCAGCAAATTCCTCTCGGGTGCCTTTGCAGCCACACCGAGCCTGCTGCTCCCTAAAAAGCCAGGGCAGCTGGTCCTGCAGCTAGCCTGGGGATGGATCTGTGTGCCCACGGGGCAGGGAGGGCAGGTCAGCAGCCTCCAGAGGTCACCACCTGCAAACCTGGCACGTTACAGACCGGAGACATTCCTGGGAGAAGGCAGAGCAGTGTCTGCAGTGCCTGCTGGCAATTTGCCTGGCTTCAGCCAAAGGTATTGATTGTTAGATGCATTAATATTAGGAATCATTCTTTTTCAAAGGGCCAGTACTCAGCTGTGAAATCATTTAGCTGATTTAACTAAGATTATTTGACAAGGAGGACAGTTGTATTAATATAAACAAGTATGTCTGTTGAATTGCCTTCTTCTTTCAAGCAACCCTGTTTATTATGATCAAATGGAATGATCCTAAAACTTTCTTATTTCTAATCTTTCCTCCCACAGAGGGAAGAGGTCAGATTAAGTAGTACATAGTACAAATATCTTAAATTAGCTCATTATTAGCAAGACAGAAGCTTTCTCAGATTGTTTCAGTTAGTGGTTTCTTTTTTCCTCTCAGGTAATCTCTATAGCCTTTTTGTTTTTTTAGAACTGTATGTCTCTCCTCCTTCACACTTTCCTCAGTTAGACATTTGTCTTTTCAAACTAGCACCTCCTTACAGGATTTCCTTTACAAGAAATTTCTTTCTTATCCTTCTCCTTCCCCCTTTCCAATTGTTTCCCAGACTGTTTAGTTTATTTTTGAAAATAAATAAATAAGTAAAATAATCTTCTTCTGTCACAGAAATACGTAATAGAAGGGAGTCAAAGATATGTGTTATATTATCAGACTCATAAAATGGCACTTGATAAAGTGTCACATAAAAGACTTACCAGAAAGTAAGGATTTATGAATTACATGGAAAGAGAAGTGATATAAAAATGCAGTAGAGAAGAGAGACTGGGGAGATATGATTTGTCATTGTGACTGACAGTCCAAAAATAGTGTTCCTGATGCTGGTAGTGAGTAGTGATATCCTCTGAGGCTCCCTTTTAAGCCTGGTTGTCTGCTATTTTCAGTGCAGTTTATTGATGGAAACGTGAGGTGGAGCAGCCTTATAATAGACCTTGGGAATATTCCAAAGTGAGACAGGAGTTTGCTGAATGATAAAATCTTGTTCCATGTGACACTGTTGAAACAACCAAGCCACCAAGTTGTTGACTTCAAGTTCATCTTCTTCAGTAGCTGATGCATGGGTAATTACACCAGTACTTTGTGGCAACAATATCTAGAGTTCAAGGGAGTCAATTACTGAAGTGCAGCTAATGAAGCCTAGTCAAAGAATTCTCAGGGGCCAATTGTAAATCAAGGTAAAAGCGATGACCAACAATGAGAGCCACAACCCACCACAGGTTAAGGGGAACTGGAAGTACATCAAACTTCTAGTGTTTGGGGAAAAAAAATCAATTAATTTATTCTTTTTTTTGTAAAGTATTTCTCACATCTTTAGGTCTTTATTCATGCAAAAATTAAATTGTTATCTTCTTGGGAATGAAATAGATAATATTCTGCATTTTGCTTTACTTCGGGCTTCTATGGATTCTGTATTGCAATATGTCTATGTTATATACTTACTAATTAATTTGATTTAAATTGGCATCTTCAATATTACCACGTATTATGATATTAAAATACCCTGAATTGTGAACACAAAAATTTGAAGAAATAATGGCATTAAATTAGGAAAGGAAAATTTGCTTTCTGTAAGGTCAAGGAAGGCCTTCAGCCTATTCCAGACTAAAGGTGAAAAATCTTGTGATGAAACCAAAATTGTGTTTTACAGTGGCAAAGAAGGAGGCCTTGGATGCATCTGTAATACACAGAAATTACGTTTTCATTTAAAAATCTTTGTCCTTTCCAGTAAAATTCATGTACAATCTCAGATAAAAATCCCAAGGGAGTAAAAAGTGCTTTTTCTAGACATGTACCATGCATGTGTTAAAATCAATCTCAATCTGATGTCCATGGCCTTGGATATTAACATGGTTGACAGACAAGCTCTCTGCAGATTAGTTAGTGCCTCTCAACAAGTGCCTGGGTAATTTAAAGTCCAGTGCACAATCACTGGAGAGTTAAACATTCCTGCAAAAGTTCCCAAATTCTCATGTAGTCTATAACTATTTAAAAATCCTTCTTAATGGGAAATGTCTCATGGTTTAGGAATGGTAGTCCCCAATTTAGTGTTCCCACTGAAACACTCCAAACCACGTGCTCACTCCCCCCTTCCCCTGTGGCAGGCTGGAGAGGAGAACTGGAGGCAGAGAGGCACAGGTTGAGATAAGAACAATTTACTGGGAACAGCCATGAGATAAGAAAGGAACAGTAACAGCAGCAATATTGATAACAGAGTGTACAAGAGACGCAAACAATTCACACCCACCACATGGGACACAATATTACCCCTGACTGCTCCTTTCCCACTGCCTGCCTGGAAGGGACCCCCTACCCCATCCCTGCTCATGGCATGAGGTGCTGTGGAATAACCTCTGGGTCCTGGATGCTGCAAAAATTGATGCTGTCCTGGACAGAACCGGGACACTTTGAAAAACAAACCCTAAAGAACGTGAAGAAAATAAGTAATAACCCACTTCTCATCCAGGTTTGTCTATTGAATTACCTCTCGCTTTATGAAAAAGAATGTTCTGTAATGTGTCCCTTACTCTGAGGTAAAAGTAGCAACAGTTTCACATGAATAGTGATACTGTACAATTTGGATATCTTCCCTTGAACTAGTTATCAAACATTCCCAGGAGGACAAATGCTTTACTAAGCTTTGGGGCTATGTGGTTCATAAAGAGGCCCACAAGTCCCCATTCAGCTCTGTCCTTGTCCTCTACATCTGTTTTCAGGAAAAAATCCCTTACATGAGTACAAGGGGTTGTTGAATAATGTTCGTCTCTCAGAAATTTTAATTTTCTGCTGTTCTTTGATATTCTCCTCAAGTTTCCAGGGAAAATGTCCCCCACAGAGAAGTCCAGATTCATGCAGGCTTACAAGGATCTCCTAAGAGTTACTAGATAAAATGCAGGAAGGCTACACTTGCCGAAAGGTGAGAGTACCCACTATTGCTTCTCATTATTAAAAGAAGGAGATGGATATTTTTGTTTCTTTTTAAATTATTTTCTAATTATTTTTATTATAATTTTTCCAAATGTAAATTTTCTGTGGCTTTTAAGAGTAGCCCAAAGTTCACTGTGTTGAAATATTACTATTGCTTTTTAAGGGCCTATGAGTCAACTAGAAAAAAGAAGTTAAACAAAAAGGAAAAAAGGAATTGATAGTTTTTTATTCTTTGTCCCTACATAATTTATACACATGAATGTGTTGACTATTGCTTTTGCAGCAATTCAAAAAAATTCAACTCTCCAGAACTTCCTCTGAATTATGGAATATTTTTACTCAAAAATTCCAGAATGGCCAATTTAAATATGTGAGCAAATATGGAAGTTCTGCAATTCAGTAAGTTCATCAGGCAGGAAGAAAGTCACAGGCAAAAAAAACCCCAAAAACTGTGATGTTGACAAAGAAATATTGTGAACATTTAATGGCAGTTCCAGTAGCTGCACAGTATATTGTAGTTAAATAGTTTTGTCAGCTGCTTTTCTTGTAACCATTGGCCATGCCATAGTTCTGTATAAACCTCTGCAGGAGACAGAACCAGCTTTAATGAAATTTGAGTAGCTGACATATTAGGCAATGCATTATACTGGAAGAAATGCTCCTTGATATTTTTCCAAAGGACTCTCAACTGTAATCACTTTCTCCATACATGAATGATGTCACTAAAGACTTTTAAGAAAATAATTATTTTGACATTGACTGTAAAACAAATACTTTAAGAACATCTGAGGCTCTGCAGAAATGATTTTCTTTATCCTGTATTGATAAAGCAACAGCATGTGGCAGAAATTGATTCCATCAGGCCTGCTAGTTGCAGGGCCAGTGAGCCAGATCTCATGCAATGGGAGAATATTGCTCATTTTGCTGCTCTAAAAACTTTGAACTCTATCAAGGAAAAATTACTTTAGAAGACAACATGTTAGAAAGCAATTTATTCATAGATTTTTTTTTTTTTTTTAGGAATCTCTTTAAACCCAGAGAGTTTAGTTCATAAATATGAGTTCAAATGGATTAAACACCTAACTGTCAGATGCAGAAGTTATTTCAGCTGAAAGGAAAATCATCACAATCTGTGCTTTAGTACCCTAAAATTTAGTAATCTCAACACCCAAAAATTCAGCCCGGGCAAGTTGACTCAGAACATCTGAGATACTTACCCATCCCTTCAGAAGCAGAAGAAATCAAAAACACAATCAAAAACAAGCTGGAAAACTTAGATAGTGAGCAAAGATTTCTTAGTTATCCATGGGAAATGTGTGTCAAGCTTCAGCCTCCTTTAAAGCAGAGATACTTGGTTCAAGACTGCATATTTGGTACATCCTTTCATTCCTGTCACTCCTGATCCATGCCAGGAAGCCTGCCAAGATTGAGCTCATCCTGTTTTACAAAAAGAAGGAAAAAGTTTGCTGGAGAAGTTTTTGCTGCCTGTCTCTGGCTTAATAGCTTTTGTACTTGCCTGGGCTATTTTAGACCTCAGCTCAATTTTCTTTTCATACTGAGGTGGATCAGACTTCTGTTTACCAATTTATAAAAGAATACCCTCACTTCCAGATCATAAAGTAGGTGTGGAGAAGGAAGGAAAAGGTGCAAAGGGAGCAATACACTCAAACTCTCTTATTAAGATCGATCACCAAGGGCCAAAGGCAAACAAAAAACCAAGGACAAGTCTCTGCAGTTCAGTGTTCATGCTGAGGAGCAGGAACTCTTGTTACACCAAGGAAAAGAAAAGTTTTAATTATTAGAAAAACATGTTATTTTATTTGGAATTTATTGTTGCTCTCCTTTAATAAAAAATTTAAAAAACCTTGACTGTCTGCTTATCTACATCCAACCTCTTTATTTTTTTAACCTGTTTTGCTTCCAAATGACTTAAGAACTATTCTACTTTAGCTACTTTATCTATTTTAACTATTCTACAAGAGTTCATCCTAATTTTTCTTTATCCTATATTATTCTGTATCCTTGACTACAGAACATGAGGACAATATTTACTTTTCTGCATCAGGAAGGTTGCTGTTCTTTCCCAACTCCATATTCTCAGATGTGTTTATGACCATCATAAAGTCTGCACTACAAGCAGAAGAAGTTCTTTATTGTGTTTGAGTTAGCACTTTTGTCTTAAATTGGATGGCTTTAGTGGCGTTGCACCAAGTTTCAGCATCTGAAAATCTGGTTCAACATTTCAGTTTGGAATTGGGAACGTGGAGTGACAGTAGTTTTGCAGAGGGCTTGTCTCACCATGTTTGGTCTTGCATTGCAGATGCAAGTGTTTCAGATGTTTAGTTTACATTAAAATCACTAAATATTTGCTGCATTAATATGTTATTCACTGTCACTTTCCAGCTGTACACTGTGTCTATGCTGGTATGAAAAAAAGTAAATTTCATCGCTTCATATAAGGTCATGAATAGAAACCACATTTTCACATTTACAAAATTAGATATGGATAGTGGTTTTATATATCAATAGTGAAAAACCACCATCAGCCAGAAATCTTGAATAGAGAATCTTCTAATAAAACTTTGCAGTCATCTTTGCAGTACTTCAGTGCAACTGGAGCAAATCAACTCCTGTCTATGGAAAGTAGATATTGCTAAAAATAAGCTCTTGGAAAGATCCGAGTTTGGTTGATAGGATATTGTCAGGCTTCCAATGGCTTTGGATAGTGTGCTGTGCAAAGAAACCTGGACAGTACTAAATCAACATAGGCTATTTCTAAACCACATGGATTAATCAGTCACACAAGAGAGAGTTATCACGATGGTGTGGTTTTGCAATTTGTAGTTTAATTGTTTTTTACCTACTTCTTTTTTGTCATTAAGCATATATTTGTTAAACTCTGACATGTAAAAAACCATAAAGTTATCATCAGAAGCAACAGCAACTGGCACAAAAATAAGTTAAATGGAAAATGAAAGAGATGTTTATTCACTTGTTAGCACAAACAAACTATATGAATTTCATTATATGCAAATATAATGTTGTATTAAAGCAGTAAATAGAGTTCATAATCTCTGAATGGATTACTCCTTCCTGAAAATCTGTGACTCTAAAAAAGGACTTAGGGACTGTGGGATTTAGCAAATCTAATGTAAATTCCTGGTCTGAGGTAGAGGTGGTAGAGGTGTGGTCCTTAGAAAAGGAACCCAGAGCAGGAGTAGAGAACTGTTTTTGTGTTCTTCTGATGTTGCACAGAAGAGCCTTGAGAATGGCCAGAGGAACAGAAATCCCCTTATGGCAAGATCCTGAAGCTGTCCTCTTTGTTCAGTAAATGACAGACAATTTCAAAGGTAACAAAAGCCCAGTTTGTATATACTTTGCACTAATGCAAGAAAGAAACTACAAACTGTGCAACAGATTAATTAGCTATTGGTGGAAGCAGCTCATCATGGATGGTGGGAAAGCCTCACTGAGGACTTTGAAATAAAATCCGAATATTTGTCTAAAGTGTTTTGTCCGATTCAAACAGAATCACAGAATTGAAAGGAGGAATTAAATAATAAAAGTAAAAGTCCAATAACCTCTGTCAAGCTCAGACTATAATCACTGTAGTCCATTTTGGCTATAAAATTTCTGTGATGCTGGTTTGCATAGTAATATCACAATTAATATTAATTTATCCACAAAATGTGCTAGGCTGATTTATATTTTATTTTACCTCTCTTTTACAGATGATGAACAGAGAAAAACATATTTGTCAGGGACATACAATCCAGTTTAGACCTGTCTAATGCCATAAGTATTCCAGCACCATATTATTTTTTTGTGTAAAGGAGAAATGACTGTAAGAGTGTGTGTCTTCCTACTGCCAATGCATAATAGAGCCTGTAGCTGTGAGAGTGTTACTATATTACATGACTGTCTACCTCCTACGTGAACACCAAGATTTCTAAGCAATTTTCAGTTAAATGGGTGACTGAGAATAAAAGGATTCAGAGGTAGCAGTAAATGTCTAGATCCTCTTTGCAAACATGCATGTGGAGATGAGTTTTTACCGTGTGTTTGTCATTTTCAGATGAACAAGTATGCATTAAAAATCCAAAAGCATGGAATTTTTATGGCCAAAAATACACAATTTCAGCTTGAGTAAATCAGTGTAAAAGACATAGCCCATATTTATTATATAGCTCCTATGGAAATTCACTATGTTTTTCTGATAAGGCCACCTATAGGAAATGTATCAGTTCACTGATACACATGTTCATGAACATTTTCTGCCTTTTCTTTCCTAAATGATGAAAGAATAATTTAAAGCCATTAGCACATGACAACAGATACTTTTCATAGGCTTCTTTCTGACTAGGAAAGCATAAGCTTTTGTTTTAGCATTCCCTCTGGGTTTATAAGATACATCAAAAAGGACCATGCATTAGGTTAGATCCTTTCTGTGGTTAAACATTCCTTTCTTCAGGGGATGAGTCAAGGAGGGCGAAAGGTGATGATTCAACAGCTTTTTTACATACACATTCCAGTTTTGGGGCAGCCTGAGGCTGTTTCAGTTCCTTTCAGAACTCAGAACTTTATATCTGACAAGAAGGTCCTTCAAACTGCAGTCAGAGGCACCCAGAGACCTTAAAAGGTTTTCACTCATTCAACTAGACTATTGAAATCTAGGACTGGATCAAAGAGCATGAAGTTTGCAAAAAGGCAGAAAATTCTGCACGGGAACAAGGATATTATGGAACGGAGCTTATGCAAGTGTTTTACTTAACAAAGATACACTGCTTTGAACTGCCATGGCCAATACCTTTAGGCTGACAGCCATCTGCTCCTAATTTAGCATTTTTTCTCTTTGTGGAGCCCAGTTCTTCTACGACTGCTGCAGTTGTTGTACTTGATCTGGAAACCCAAAAAGTACTTCCGCAACTTTAGTCCCACAACTTTAGCAGGTTACTGTCACGATTTCACTGCCTATTGCCCATTTCAGGCTTCCAGCCATTAGAGGGCAGACCATAACAAATTGTTGACGAATGTATTTAGTCTCACCAGCGTTATTTTTCCAATTAGAAGTCTTAAGAGACTCATTTTCAGCTCTGTTCTGAAGTGAATAAGTCACAATAGCAATGCAAAGACCCGTAAGGCAATTATTTTAGCTTTTTTTTTGTTAGTGTCATCTAATTCTAATGGTAGAGATTACCTCTCCAGGGTCTTTTTTTTTTTTTTTTTTTTTTTTTTTTTTTTTTNTTTTCTTCTTCTTCTTTTTAGTGCTTCTGTAAGTCGTGATGGAGCCCCATTTGTTAAAAAGTATAAAATTTTCACTTACATTGTGCTACTGTTATAACAACAGAGCTCTGTTGCATCAGGGACCTCTTTGGAAGGATGTTCATTTTTGTTCAGGATATAATTGATTTTATTCACTGTATTGGTTTGGGTCTGTGTTCTGGATTTGTGGGGAAAACAGTGCTGATAACACGGGGGTGTTTAACAGGACTTACACAGAGTCAAGTCCTTTCTGCTTCCCACCCCACACCACTCCCAGGAGGCTGAAGGTGCACAAGGATTTGGGAGGGGACACAGCCAGGAGAGCTGACCCCATCTGCCCAGAGGATATCCCACCCCCTATTGCATCCTGCTCATCAATAACAGCTGCAGGGAGAAGGAGGGAGAGCAGAATGTTGGGAATGATGGCATTCATCACCATTACCTGTGATGGAGCCCTGTTTTCCTGGCTGAAGTGGTGAATTAATTCCTTGGTTTGCTTTGCTTGTGTGCACAGGTTTTGCCTTACCTGTTAAACCATCTTCACGCACAAGTTTTCTCACTTTAATCCTTCTGGTTCTCTCTCCCATCCCATGCCCCCAAGTAAAGGTCTGGGCAGTGCTGGCCAGAGTTAAACTATGACAAAGTGTTAATGTGCATTCAGATCATCTGTCATTTCTCTCTCTTTTTGTTTGGGAAAATGGCTGGGTGAGACACTGAAGGTGTTATGAACATGATTCATTAGTGACTCTAAGGAACAGAAATTAAAGAGGCAGGAGGATAGATGCATAAGTGAACAGCAGCACAATTTTCTTACCTACTGGTGTAAATAACACACAGCCCAAATGTGCACAATGGCCCCTTTATATACACATTTGCTCTACTAAAATCCAACAGCCTTCTCTCGCACCTCCAAATTCCTTGATCTAAAAGCCCAGGTTTTAGACCCTGGAATTATGCTAGAATATTTTAAAGAATAACATGAAACTTTATAATAAATAGAGATGTGGCTTATGACTACATATTTTCAATAACTGAATGATTCTAAATCTTCAGCTTTACCCAGATGAAAATAAAATAAAACTAGTGAAAATTATTTTTATTTATATGTTAGGATTATGTAAGGAGAGAAGTAAAAAAGGGGCAATTTGGTTTTCGAAAATGTATTAATCTCTGAAATCTTGAGGTCTTTGGAGTTAAGGCCCACGGAGGAGTACTTTGAGTCCTCTCAGCTGAGGTAATCCTGCAATAATTGTCCACAAGGCTGGTTTGAAGGTTGATATCAATAAACTTTTGAAAAAGCTAGACAGTAGGGAATGAATACAGTAGAGAAATTGCAGTACACAGAGCCACCCAGAGTTTCAAGTATTATAAACAAATGAAAAGTATTTGTGAATTATTTTTATAGTTGGTCTGCCAAAGGTCAGTAGAATTATAAGGGAGTTTAAGAGATTAGCCTGTCACTGTTTTCCTGCCCAGTGGAAACAGTAGCTGCAGACAAGAGTAATTAATCTTCAACTGGACTTCTGTAAGTCACTATGAAGACAACTATGTCTCCACCACTGCAGAAAGCCAAGTCTGTCTCTACCAGATTCCCTCACAGAAATTTTTGGAACTAGTGAAGTTAAGGTAATGTGTAACAGCTGAGACAGCAGGTCTTGCTAAGTGAACACCTGGGCACCACCAGTAGCCCTGGCATCTTTTAGTTAGCTTGAGGCTAGGAATCATGTTAGCTGGACTGAAATGCCCTAAAAGAAGCCTGTACCATTATCAAGGTTTACTCTTTCCATTAAATACTGAAATTAGAAAATTTTCTTCTGTCTGAAATCTCTGGCCCTCTAAAGGGTGCTGGTAACAAAATTATTTCTGTTTATTTTCACATTATAGAAGTGGATGTTCTACCATCTAACAATCCTTTCATTGCAGTTACTGTATTTTCTTAGCAAATTCTTAATTGACAAGAAATGTTGCAATATTTAGCCTCCTAATATTTCCACAAAGCTTTCCTTCTCCCCATGCATGTTCTTAGATCACCTTCCTGAAGAGCACAGAAGAATTAGACAGGTGATACCAAAACTCCCAGAGTCTGGGGGTAATTGCTGCCCCTCTCTGATGTGTAGATCCTGTTTATGTTAGCCAGACTAAATCCAAAGCCCAAAGTCTTATTCATACACAGAAGTTTGGAAATCGTGTGGCTCTGCTCACTTCCTGTCTTGAAGGCCTGAAGTATGCACCATTTGAGCAGTATTTTCCCTTCCCTTCCCTTCCCTTCCCTTCCCTTCCCTTCCCTTCCCTTCCT
>VXBN01031006.1:2760277-2783443 GCA_013397395.1 Sinosuthora webbiana
TTCCCTTCCCTTCCCTTCCTCTATAGTTCAATGAAGGGATTATCCTACTTTCATTTTACCCTTCAGCATCTTTAGAAACTTCCTTTCTTGTTAGTAAGCAAAGTGCTAAGAGAGTTCCCTCATTCATGCTGAATTTTATTTATTCCCTTTGAAATCCATTTCTTAATTCTCTTCTGCTGTAGGCAAGTCCTTTATTTCCAGCATAATTCTTTGCATGAGAACAGATCAGCTGTTTTCTCTAAAGTGAAAAACTTTGTGCAGCAATGGGTGAAAAATGCTCCTCCTTTGCCAAGCGCCATCTCTGTTACTGCAACAACTTTTTGTTTCCAGTTAACCCCACAGAGGAGACCCCCTGACGGTGGTTTTGCTGGGGGATGGAGAAATTGCTGTTTGCTTTTCAAAGCAGTTGATGCTTAACTTTAAAACATGCACTTTTATCCTATAGTCTTTATTCTTCTGGCAAGACACAATTTTTTTTTTCCTGAATATTATTAACTGATTTGTCAGTAGTGCTAAGACTTTATTCCATCCTGAAATCTAAGAATAGGCTTAACTGTCCCTCAGAAAACACCCTGTGTGTAACACTGTAAGGGTCACAATGCCTCTGCTCTTGCCCATTAGCTCAGGGCTAGCACCAAAGAGGACAAGAGCACTCATTTTACAGGGAAGCCATAAGAAAAAACTTGAAATAAATTAAGGGCAAACCTGCATGGGAAGCATGAGCATAACTCATCACCACGTTTGCCCCTGTTATCCTTATCCAGGGAACAGCTCTGGCAAGAGCCTGACCTAAATCTCTGAGCCAGTATGCCAAAAGAGCCAAATAGTCAAGTCTTGTCTGGAACTTCTCTCGATGTGATGGGGAGAGACTTGGAAGAGTAAGAGTGAGAAAACTTCTGGGTAGGGATAAAGACAGTTCAGCAGGTAAAGCAAAAGCCATGTACAGAAGCAAAGCAAAGCAAGGAATTCATTCACCACTTCCCACGGACAGACGGGGGTTCAGCAATCCCCAGGATAGCAGGGATGTCAAATATAATGGGGACAGGGGAAGACAAACCCCATCCCTCTAAATGTTCCCCCCTTCTTTCTTCTTCCCTCAGCTGTCACTGCTGAGGATGGTGTCCCATGGTGTGGGACACCCTTGGGTCACTTGGGGTCAGCTGTCCCAGTCTGTCCCCTGCCAGCCTCTTGTGACCCTGGTGTCCTCGCTGGTGGAGTGGGCTGGGGGGCAGAAAAGGCCTTGACTCTGTGTCAGCCCTGCTCAGCAATAATCAAAACATCCCTGTGTTATCAGCACTCTTCCTCACAAATCCCGAGTGTAGCCCCAAACCAGCTACTGTGAAGAAAATTAACTCTATCCCAGCCAAAAACAGCACAGCAGAGTGAGCAAGAAGATGTAGATTTTGTTAGATAACTGCTGCAATTCCTCTGACAGGGAAACCTTTCCCTCTGAATGGACCTTTTTGCAGTCAAAAATCATTCTTGCATATATCTGCTCACTTTCTGAGCTTGTCTTCAAGAGTTAACACTGCCCTCCTCTCCAGTCTTGTGGTGTTTTGTTTTTTTTTTTTCCTGTTTATGCCAGTTTATGCTGGATATTTAATGGGAATCTTCTATCTATTTTTTCAAGGAATTCTTTGTTAAACACATTTGTGTACAACACTTTTTTTTTTCTTTTTATCTCTGCAACAATCTTTTCTCCACGCTTTAGTTCTTGTTACTGTTGTCTATGTAAAACAATAAATTCTTAGCTTTCAATCTCTTCAGCTTTCAGGAATAAAAACAAGTGTCAGAGGGTGTATTTTGGTTCCTATTTTAATTTCTATTTTTTATCTAGATTTCCTTTGACCAGAAATTATATTTTTAGTATTTTTTTTACTTTTTTTTTTTTTTTTCCAGTATAGGGAACATATTAAACTTTCCTTTAGTTTCACTTTGGCTCAGGATCAATATTTCAACTACATTCATAACTTTGATATATAGCATTTGGCTGGCAGAGAGTATAAGAAGCAATATATTATTTTCCTCTAAAGAATGGGAATCTGATCTGGAGATTACGCACTAAGCGGTGGTGAGGATTTATTTCAATTCCCCTAAGAACCTGTTAGTATATAATTTGTTGTGTAGGATTTATTACCCTCCCACGAGATTTCACTCAATGTGTAGGAACACTTCCCTGGCATACCCAAGGTATGGATGGGTTTTCTTATTAATATGATACAGAGTTACCCCACTGCTCCCTCAGACATTTTCAGTCTTGCCTTTACTTGTCTCCATTAGCTTTTCCAAAGTAAGATCAATATGCTGTATCCCTCTGCTTTGATTACACTACCATATACAGATTTATCTTTATTAAAAATGCAGCCAAAGTCATCAGTAGTACCTCTCATGGTCACAAATCTTTAAATGTGGATTCTTTAGAGGATAAAGTCCCAATAGCAAATTCTTAAGACACGTTTTATTTTCAAAAACTTTCTTTTTCCCCTATGCCTAGCCACTATACAGGTCAATGTTAGCATTCTGTGGAGACATTAAAATATTCCTAACTGTATGGTATAATTACTGTAGTTTTATAAAGTAATTATTAAAAAGCACTTTTAATTCCTAACCCAACATATATCTATGTCCTTGGTTTCCTCCCAAATTTCCCCTAAACCAGTTCAATCTAATACTAAGCCTTAGGGTAACTTTAGCTGTGCATATGCTCAAGACATTCATAACCACAACCATTATCTATTGAAATCTACATAAAAACTCCCTATGAATTTGGTGAATATCAAATCAAGGAGATTTTTTTCTTTTTTTTAAATGATGCTGAAGGAGCTTCATGTACATGGTCCTATCATTGGCTTAAACCCTTCATTCGACATCTTATTCCCTCTTCAGCAAACAGAGCACATGAAACACCAAGCTCTTTTCATTTTAAAGGAGAACTTGAGATTTAAGGGAAATTATAGGAGATAAAGTTGGAAAAAACGTAGTTCATGAGTGTTGTAGGTATACAGCATCTGTAGTGGATCTGTAATCATAATTGAATGGTTACAAAGGGAAAGTTTCTTCCAACTATACTTTTTAATAACTATGATTATTATTGAAATTATTTAAAATCCAAAACTTTATTATCAAGTTCACTGTTTCAGTTCTGTTAAAATAGAAGAGCTACATCAGAGTTATAAAACTTGAATATGTCCTACTTTTTGTAATACAGATATATATCTATATCTATATAGATATAGATATATGTAGATAAAATTAAAAAAATTGGGCATGGAATCATAGAAATACAGAATACAAGGAACTTCCAGATATCACCTAGTGCAGCCTGCCTTTTCAAGTAGGACTGTGCCAACACCAGATTGGTCAGTCACAGGTTTGTCTTAGCAAACTGGGAGAAGTTCCAAGGACAGAAATTTCACAACTCCCTACAAAGCCTGTTCCAGTAATACTGTACCCTGTTAGTGATTCTTTTCTCCTAATTTTCAAACTAATCATCTGAAATCATGGTTTGTGGCCATTTTCTGAATTTTTATAGGATTGAAATTCATATTTAAATATATTTTTTTCTGGAAATTATTCAAAACTCCTTAAAAGCCAAACTGAAGACTATGCATACAGAAAGCATGGCCAAAGATGTCCAGGGATAAATGACCACCATTAAGAATGCTTCCTTCTCCAGCAACCTTTCTGTTGTCCATGCACATACTCTAATGATGCACATATTCTAATCTTGAAGTCTTTGTCTGATTTTTTTTTAAAGCAAAATCTTATTTTTCCTGCTTCAGTGTGTTTCCTACAAGTATTTTTATGGTGAACAATGGCTTCATATGAGTGACGGAGTAGATTGAATCAGCAAAGACAAGAAATCTCAAGTGTCAAAATAATTAACCCATGTGCAGCCTCAGTTAGTCCATTCTTCAGCAAAGAGTGAGAACCAGACAAGTTTGGTTTTGACTAGTAATGAAAAAATCCCATGGAAGAAAATGTTTTTGGAAAGGGAATTTGGTCATCACAAAAAAAATCAAGCTGAGATGCAAATGAGGTCAAAAATTAGCGTGACATGTTTGGAGCTTATCTTGGTGTCTTGAGCGGAGCAGAAAGCTGATATAGAAAGGTCTCTGAAGGAAAACACTCTTATTAATTGCAAAGAATCTTCATACAAGGATACTCATATTGCTCAAATTTGTCAGGGCAAAAGGAAAGACTGCATAATTTTTCCACAAAAATATTTACCTCAGTGTAATTGCAATGGCAACTGTTAATGAAATAAAGCTATTCATCCTTGCCATCATAGCCCAGATTAAATGGCCCTAAAATCACTGAAACAGCATTTCTGTGATTAGGTTGATGGGTATTTACAGTCCTTAATGAAACATTATATAGTCATTTGTGCAAAGCATGAGCATATTGTGTACTGAAATTGTCACATAGCCAAGTTAAAATTATCTGGGATACAGACAGGATCTCAGCAGCATGCCATGCTATAAAAAAAAAAATAAAAAAACCCTAAAAAAACCCAACTAAAAACCAAAACCCTCCAAAAAGTAATAATTTTAATTTTTGTCATTTTTACATCTATAAACTTGTAAAAATGTTTTAAAGCTTACTTAAGAGCAACCTTACAGAATGTTATTATTATGTTGCCTTTTATGTCAAGTATTACACTGAAAAGAAAGGAAAAACCACCCTAATTTTCTGTATTCAGAGGCAGCAGAACTGACTAATCATGTTGGTTTATCCCTAGGACCCCAGGTTTTCCTTTTTTTTCCCAGAGTGCACTTTTCATTTTCTAGTTGCTGTAAGATTATTACAAGTTTTCTAATTTCTTTGAGACATGACTAAGGTCAATTTATTCTCTACATATGGAGTACTCCTCTTTTTTTTTGCTGAATGCATAGTTGTAACTTTTTCTATACTGTAACTGAACTGTGGCCTGTGGATGTCAAAACTCCCAGATTTGTGAACAATGGAGAGTTGTCTGATGCATTTTTCTTTTTATTTTAATTAAAGAGCAGGATGTTGAGATTGTTCATCTGCTTTCCCCATAACCTTGATTTTCTAATTTGTCTTCAGTTGCAGTGCAGAAACTCTGCTTTCTTTAGTTCTGTCCTGAGCCTGCCATTGGTTGTTTGAATTCAAAATTAGGACTCAGATTCAGGTCAAGTTCCCTAAACACGTGTCAAACTTTGAACTGCATGTCGAAGTTATTACAGTCAAAGGAGAGACTGCAGTCAGTGGAGCCTGAATAATGTGCCAGCTCACCCTGGAGTGAGTACCTGGTAAATTTATTCAGGGGAATCCCTCCCCAGCTGTCTGCATCTCTCACTGGCCAAAGTCTGGTATATATTTTCACATGTCCAAACTAAGAAGCTTGGACATTGTCACTTGACTCTTGATTTTATCTCCTGAGCTCAAGTAATGGGGACTTGTATATTCAGTGCAGGAAAGTCTTATTTCTGTGTTTGGTAACAGCTAACATGAGATCATTCTGCCTACAGCTGAACAGAGAAGAGCCAGCTGGCAACCAACATCTCTCCTTTTGATTTCTGTACAAATTGCCCAACATAGCCAGGCCACTTCTATTTAGGCTTTCAAATCCTAACTCAGATCCTAACATTCTGAGGTCTTTTCTATGTGTGGGTGGTGGATGTTTTTGTCACTGCCTTACCTTTCTGGAATGAAATGCTCTCCCTGAAAGCTTTTTATGTATTACAGATGATTAACATTTGTCTAAAAGATTCTGGCCATGCCTCCATTTAGTTAGTTTTCCCAGATATTCTAAGAATTAGAGACATCATAGTCTGTTAAGTGAGAATAGGAATTAGCAGGAAAAAACCTTCTGAAATCTTTTAGATAGTTCTAACCAAACCAAACATATGTGTATAATGCATAATGAAATGCCATAATCCTTGATTAAAAGAAGTTTGTCAGCAAATTTTTAAATCCATACAAACTAATTGAAAATAAATAATTGTAAAATTCTGAAGTCTTTAGCTACTGTAAATCTTTCTTTGATATTTATGGCTGTTGAGGTCTAGCTGGGAGGTAAGACCAAAGCAGTGATCTGAGGTTACCTCTCTTTGATTGTCAGAGCACTTTACAGCCCAAAGAACTTGCTTATGAGTTGCAGAGTTTGCAATAACCTAATTCCCAGATTGACTACAGGTTAACAAAAGCAAAACTGCATCAAGAAAAGCACAATAGTCAGCACCTTGTCCCTGAAGTTATTTTACAAGTACCTAAAAAAATGCACAAAAACAACACAAGTCTGATGAGCTACCTATCTGAGATTTCACAAAAAGTCCTAAATAAAAGCTTTGCCAGATTCTTAGTCTTGTTAGCATATCAGTGAAAATTAAACCCACTGCTCCTCTGGACTGAGTGCTTCAGTGCAGTACTTTAAGACTTGAACTGCTTGTTTAATGGGCTGTGAGATCTTTCCCATTTTCCCTTCACAGAAAAAATAAATAGTATTTGTGTCAATTTTTTTAAAAAAGCAAAAACTCTAATTCTAGTTAAATCTCTGTCTATGCTGAAAATTAGGAGATTGTCGGTACAAAAATCTGTCTTTTAGAATATGCAAAGGTGAAACACACCAGTATTTCAATAGAAGAGATATGCCCAGGAATAAAGGGGCTTCCTCTCATTAGGAAATAAAACCTTGGCATCATTGCGTGTCTTGTGGGTTTAATAAAAGGCAAATAGAATTTCTGGGAACCAAAGTGTAACATCCATGCAAGCCAGGATGATATACCTCCTGCTGATTTTGAAGAAAAGCTCCAGGAGAAGGGAGAGTAAAAATCAAGGAAAAAGTTAACAAGGAGCCATCAAGACTACCTAGCAAAGCAGATTGGGGTTTTTAAACCCAATGTTGCATAATGTATACCATAAAGTTAGATAAGAGAAAGAAATACCTGGTGAAGCTGCTCCAAGCAGTTCTTTTCCCACTGGCCATTGTGCCAGAAAAGACTCAGAAGATGTCTCAGCAGTTGTCAATGTTTGTCCTGCCCATGGATAAATTTCTGTTGTAGTATAAGGCAATATGGAGCACACGCCCAGATTAAATCCATGAATGGTTCACGATAGTTTTCAGTTTTATACTCTCCCAACATATTTCGTGGTTGCTGAAGTTTTTTTCTCTTCCTTGAAACAGCCTCAGCTGCCTTCATAAACCCAACCAAAAACATATATTCATCACTTGCCCTTTGTCATTTTTCTCAGCATGGCTTCTATACAGCTTGATTGATACTGTGGCCCTTTTCCCATGACCCCAGTCTACCTTTTCCTGCCATACTGTCTCAGCTGTGGGCATTTTTACTTGGGCAGGTGTTCTGCACATATAATGAAAGATAAAGGTGCCAAGTAGGCCAAACATTGCCATATCATGTTCTAATGGGATGAGCATAGGGGTTTAAAGAGAGTTTTTGGTCCTACCAGTAAAAAGCCATGTAGGAAATTGGTCTTTCCATCCCTGGATCATACAGCAGACAGAGATGAGCTCTTTGTAGTAAATTCCAGGAAACTTGCAACATGTGTGGTTAAATGGTTTTTCTAGCACTACACACATCATGTGAACTTTGTTCTCTGACTAAATTCTTGTCATTCACTATTCTCTTCCCCCATTTCTTCAAAAATGATTAAGAGAAACAGTTCTTGAAAATTTAATGTTTAAAATCTTTTATCCAAAATATAGGTAATTTCTCTAATTAAAGCCTGAACTAGTTCCCCTGTTCTCTGGAGAATATAAAAAACCGCAGAGATGCTACAGTAGAAGCTGAGTCGGGGATTCTGATCAAGTAGCAAGAATGTACTGTGCTCTTATTAAAACTTGTTTTAAGATGTGATCTTTTGGGGGGAAGGGGATTAATGATGCAGGAGATGAGAATTCCAGGTTGGCCTTAACCTCTGTCAAACTGGGAATCATATTCTGGGTGCAATTTACAGAGACTGGAGATCTTAAACGGAAGTGTTCAGTGTTACTGTCCAAGACCAGGATCCCCTGTGGCTCAGAGCACATTCTGCAATCCTGTGGAGTCATCAGATCTGCCAAGCAGCATCAGAGACCTTTGTCACATGATGATGGATGAAGGGATGTCTGCAGGGCCTGGCCTGGTGACAGCACGTGGAAGAGCAGTGATTCACTCTGCTCAGGTCACCAGGGGCATAATTTTAATAGGACCACTCTTGCAATCAAAGTCTGGACTCATTTAAAAACCTGTGCTTTGAGACATCTATGTTCACATTTACAGCAGTGATATCTCTCCCAGAGCTTCATGGAAATGCCTTTTCCTGTCCTGCCTGGTAACTGTTTGCCACCATTGCAGAAGTGACACACCAGTGGCATGCTGGTTTCCATCAGGGATATCTTCTGGCCAGTGGTAAGGGCACAGCAGGGCCAGCATCAGCACAGATCTCTTTCTGCAGGCACTGGAGGAAGCTGAAGAAGGTTAGCATCAGTGCAGAGGGGTGGGAACAATTCTTCCTGGAAAGGTATTTTAAATCAAATTAAACCTTTATTGTGACATTTTCTGAGACATTAAAGAAAAAAAAAAAAAAAAAAAGAAGAAAAAAGTAAATGCACTTCAAAAATTAACTCTAGTGCTATGATACACGCAAATGAACCAAATCCTCTCTACAGCTGACATATTTCCATATTGTGCATCAATAGGCTTTGAACTAGCATTGAGGTAAACAGAATAGATTGACAAGCTTTCCATTACATTAAAATATTAGATCATGGCTCTGTGTTTATCTTGTAAATTCAGAAATGTGACACAATGACAAATGTCTCATGTCACTTAGAACCTATTTATTTGAGAGTTGTTGGATGCTCTCTCTCTCCCTTCTTTAGTTTTTCATTCAGTAAAACCCCAAGTGTTGAAGCAGATAAGGACCTCAAATACTCTATGAATGTTAGCAACATAAACCTTAGTAAAAATCCCCAACACTTAGAGGTAATTATATAACATCACAGATGGCAGAATAGATCTGTAAAGAAGTTATTTGCTCAAAGGCACTTATCAATTTCATAATACAGTGCACAAGTGTTCATTCTTTATTCAAACTGAAAGAACACTGCCAATTTATTGTGTAACCATGTTCTGCCAATGTCCTATATAATGACATGGTTTTGTTTTGTATTATGGACTTCTCCATTACTTGCCTTTCCCATTATCCACATGTTGTCTGCCAATGGTAGAGGCAGAGCCAACACTAAGGCTGAAGACTGTATTTATCTCCCAGTTCACAGGTTTTTGTTTCTTGATGGTATTTTTTTCCTGAATTTTATTTTTCTTTATTTAACATACAGTATTATTTACCACAGAGTTAAGCAGCCACGGTTTCAGACTGATTAAAAATGGAAGTGAGAAGAAAGAGTGTTAAATTCCTTTTTCTGCCCTGGGAGAGTAGAGCAATTTAAAGTGCTCTCATACCATCATAATGTTAATTTCCCCCCCAGTGCTTTCTGGCATCTGGCTCTATTCCCCCATGCAAAGGAGTTTTACAGAGTAATTTGTCTCATTAGAATTTTTGTTCCTGAAATGTGAAAGGAAAATAAATGTACATAGTATCTGGCTCAATATATCGATGTATATAAATATAACAATAGATAGATGTAAATTTATTTGATAGAGGCAAGTATATCTAAATAGTATTCATTCTCAAATTTAACCAGAAAGTAAGAAATTTGATCTGCAGTTATCTTTAGGACCTCAATTCAGCCTTCTTGTGTACAACAGTTACAATTCAGTCCTGCAGGAAACTGGAAAAATGGTAACAGGATTTCTTGAAAAATGTGATGCTTTTTGGATTGGAGGATGAAGGACATCTTATAGATTGGATATTACTGCCTTTTTCACTTGCTCAAATAAAAAAGTTCACTGGTGAAAACATTTCTTAAATGAAGAGTGGAACTGCTGGAGCTGCTTTAGGTAGAAATTACACCTAAAAAGCCAAGCTTTTCCTGTATTTTTTTCTTTGGTACAGCAATAGTAGACAAGTGCTGAAAAATACAAAATACTTTATTACACCAGGAAAATGTGTAATCCTGCATGCTCTTCAACTGCATTGGATCCACATGGTCTGCTGTGGTCTGCCAGTATGTGAAGTGCTGCAGGTACTGCCCAACATGACTGCAGGATCTGCAGCAGATGACAGTGACAGCCACCAGTTTTCTGCATGCTTCCATATGAAACATTAATGGCTTGCTGAGAAGGACTGTCTTGTTTATGTTGGGTTTTTTATACAAAGTCTATTAAATTGTAAAAGTTCCCCCTTGATATTAAACCCTTTGCACTTATAATTATAGTCATTCTATGAAGAACAGCATTCTGATACGGCATTTAGAGAAAGTGTGTCTCTGTGCACACTTTTTGAAAGACAATCTCCTTTGTATCTCCTTGCACCCTTCGGGTACCATCAAAAAAAAAAAAAAAAAGTTAAAGATATGATGAAAAACAGGAAGGGAAAAAGGCAGTATCCCCTTTCTTCTTTTCAAACTGAGAAGTTTTTTTTATTATTTATGACAAATTTGATTAGAGAAAAAAATAGTTCTAAATTATGTTACCTGTTATTTTTTGAAATTCTTGAAATTGCCTTACATCAAAAAGAGTATTAAAGATCCCTAGATGTGTTTGATATAATCAGCGCAGAGTTATTTAAAGGTCTCAGTGGACTGCTAGCCTATCTAGATAGAATTATATTTTGCAATCCCTGAAGAACAAAAGTCCGTCAAGTACTTAAAAAGCTAGAGATGAAGGACTATACTTCAGCTAGGGCAAGTGTAAGCTAAAAAAGGCTAAACGTAGGCATTTGGGAAATGTGTCAATCCTGACTGCTCAAAAATAGAAATAATTATGTAAATCTTGGCTCCAAACCAGAGAATGGGTGAGTTAGAAAGGTTGTTAAGTATGGTCACATACTTCAGTAAATTAATTCAATCTCCTGTCAGAGATTAGAGATCCCTTATGAAGGTGCTAAAAAGATAAATTGCTGAGTGGCAATTTGGGTCAGACCAACTTAGCTCGTTCAGTGCTGGGGAAGTGTGGGATAGAACTCTCTGCTCCAAATGTCTAAGCACCCAGGCAGGCAATTACAGCCTCTGAAGAGCATCAAGAGCAGTGAGGCGTGGTTACTTCCCAGACCTGCTCACAGTGAACAAAATGCTCACCCTTAAAACAGCTCATGTTGCACATGAAAAGAGACTGAGTAAATTGGAAAAGGAAGATGGAAGGACTGTGATACAGGTGTCCATTTTTTGCCGTCATAGTTTAAATTTATTTCATGGTTTATGGACAAAGGCTTACTTGTGAGACTTCCAGTTGTTCCCACCACAGAAAATTAGAACATTAAATATGAGATCAGTAGGAAAGAAAAAAACACAATCTCTTTCTGCATTGTATGATTTGATAAATATTGCTTCTTAGGAGAAAATACTGTTTTCACTACTGGGATCCAACTCCCACTAACCCAAAGAAGGGCTGAGTGGAGAAAACATCTGTGGCATTTTATAAACATGACTTATAAACTACATTCCATCTCTCAGATGTCTGAAATAAATCCTGATGTTCCTCAGAAGGGAACTTTCAATGGAATCACTCCAGTTTCTGAGTAGCTAATAGAGCACTGTTTCCAGTTTTGCATTAAAAGACATTTTCATCTATTGGGATGGTGGAAGAGATTGCCCAGAGAAACTGTGAATCTGCTTCTATGCAAACATTCAAGACTTGATTGGGACACAAAAACCTGGTTGGATTAAATCTTCTTTGAGGAGGTGGTTAGATTACATGACATCAAGAGGTCCTTTCTAATCAAAACTATCTCTGTGCTTCCATGGCATGCCAGAAATGTATTATTTTTAGAGCTAAAATTGTGGTGTATACCCTGTGGATCACCTGTGTGACCTCAGGCTCAGTTGGCCATGCTGTAGGAGCTACAGAGATGGACTGTCTCTACAGCTGACAGTTTTGACACTCCAAAAAGTGGGCTTAAGTACTCATCACAGTTATACAAAACAGATGAAGATACAACCCCCTCAAAAAAAAACCCTATGAAATAAGTTAGGAGTTAGGATTTTGAATCTGAAAGAGGAGGACAACAGCAATTTATACCTTACCTACCTGGGCTGTGGCTACTGATAATCTGGAAGGGCATAGGTCTGAGCACTGCTATATGATTGCCTATGCTGTACACTTTAACCACAGAAGCAAGCTCCAGTGTTCTGGCAAACCCTCTATATTTAATAATATTTGCCAAGTAGCTGCAAAGAGGTACTTCTGCCATGCAACAGGATGCATTTTGGAAGTGGAGCACTTAATCATGGGCTTGTCTTTCTATTGCTTCCAGACAAATAGCATTAATTTTCACAGGTCTAATAAGTCGTCATTATCTAGCTGGTAAGGACATATCACTCAGAGCTGCCTCAGCAAGAAGAGATGAGGCAGCAAACTCTCTGCGCCATTTAGTGGAGTTGCTAGAAAATTTCTGCTGTTTTGTGCAAGAATAACAAAACAAAGTAACACCTTGTTGAAGCATTATAAAAATGTTTCATAGAACCATCTGCTAAAATGGCAACCAGATTAAGTTTAACAGATATGGATATAAAATGGATGTAATTTTTTTAAAATTTCAAAGGTTTAATTGAAGCATAAGATTTAAAGATGACTAGATATGCAAAGATCCAGAATAAAACATAATAAAATGATGGAAGTACTCTAATAAATTAAGCTGTAAAAAAAATTAATTTTTTGTCCTTTCTCTCTGTAATGCAAAAGTGATGTTTTCACACTGACAAGTAGGAAAATGGTTTAAAATATTAAATAAAAATTATAAGACTTTTTTTGATTTACAAGCAGAAGCACTTCATGGTCATTGGTCTATTACTGTAAAAATATAAGTTGTTTGGAGTCTAGAGACAAAATACAGCATCATCACATCACTCAAATGTATCCCTTCCCCAAACCTGGAAATTCTCTCACACGTTCTTTTTTTTTTCCCTTTTATTTTTAATACCCTCTTTGCTCTTATTTTGCTTGCCTCTCACAGGTTACATCTATCAGGCTTTTTAAGTACCAGCCCTAGACAAACTAAATTGGCCCTCCTGTTGATATAGATTAAAGGTAGAGCAGTATGAATTGCTTTGCCTTAATCCTACTATATGCAGAACCAGCTCAGACCAGAGCAGTTTATGGTTTCAGACTGATCAGAAAACATAACCTGAAAATTGTTCCTGCATTGCTAAGCATCCTAGGACTCCTTATAGGGAACCATGAGAAAATAAGAGTTGTGTTCATTAAAACATTATTTTGTAAAAAATCATCAGCATTATGAAGTACCCACTGACTTATTAATATGCTACACTGGAAAGAAAAGCAGCTGGAGAGTATTTGAAGAATCTGAAGCTCTGATTTGATTTTTTTTTTTTCCTTATATAAAAGGGAGTGCTCAGGAACAGTGAAGAAAGCTATTTTGGGATCAGGCAGGATGGAGGAGAGGCAAAATGGCTGCATAATATTGCCTATTCAAACTTCGGGGTTTTTTCCATAACTTTGTTCATCTTCCTTTTTCAGTTTACTGGCTTCAGCTCTGCTGACATTGTTTTGCAGGCAGGTATTTAGAGGTAGTGCTTTGTGAGGAGATGTTGCAAGAAAGTGTGGACCACAGATTAGGTCAAGGAATTTGGAGAGCTGGAGGTGTATGGGAAGACAGCATAGATAAGAAACAAAGGATGCTATGGAGATTGAAGGTAGGGTGAGTGGGTGGAGGAAATCAAAGTAACAGGAAAGAATCAGAGATGAAAGTGGTAAGGGCTTGAAAAATAAAAATACCAAAACAATAGGCACATGGAAAAGGGGAAATAATCTCAGTGAAGTGAGATGAATGATTTCATAGGAGCTTGTTCTGCATAATGCACAATGGGAACTTCCTTTGGGGAGATCTAGGCGAGCTCTGTGCCTGCATGGTGAGAGGAGATGCATCCGTTATATACAGTCTCTGCTATTTTTTTGCATGGCATTTGTCCCAGGTTTGAGCCAGATGTCCAGAGAGTAAAAAAGCCAGGGCTACAACAGACATTCCTGTCTGTGCTCTGTAGAAGAATGGTAGAGGGAGAGGACTTGTCTGAGGAAAAGCTGTAGTGCCCCAATCTGCCTTCTTTCATTTTTCTGTCATTAGTTATAATTCCTAAGAATTCAGCTGTTTGTAAATATATTTATTCAAGCTGATTGCAATCCTGTTATCTTTAGAGTAATGAGAGAACCTGAACAGAATGGATGCTGTGAATTTTATGCTGTGGGGGAGCCCCTCAAGTTTCAGCAAAGAATGGGTGAATGTCAACATCAAGTCTCAGACAGAAAGTGTACTTACATGTAGCTTGAGGTCTGACGCCTACTCTGGTGATTCAACAAGCTTACTTTCTAGCAAAATGTTTTATATTTTTAAATTTTTCTGATTTTTTTTCTGTTCTTCTTCCCCTTTCCACTAAATAGAAAAAATTCCTGGAAAAGTTTTTGTTTGTTTTTTTTTGTTGGTTGGTTTTTAATCCAAGATAATGTCTAATAGATGTCCAGAAGCAGCTGCATTAGAGAGTTCAGCAGTTTCAAAAGCTAGCTCATAATTATACTGGAAGACCTGCCTTAAATCCTTTTACAACTCTATTCAATTTCTTAATTCCATATGCTTAGGAAGGTGTTTCATAAGTTAATTGGGTAAATAATAGCACATTAAGAGAAGTTAATTTTTATTTCATTGTAATGTCTTTGTTTTCTCAGTCTAACTAAAATTGGAGTAGTTTCTGTCTAGCCTTATACAGAGATCTCTTCCTGTCACTTATCATTTTCCTTTTTCAGGTCTAGGTAATTTTAATGGTCATGGGCTATTTTCATGATAGCATGACTTCAGCTGAGCATGGAATTCCAAGTGAGAGTTCATCATTCTATTCTCTACTAGGAAAATAATAGATGTCTTACTATTTTGTATCCTGTTCCCATTATCTTTATTTCTTCCCTCTAAGTTTTTAAGTTCATCTGTAATTCTAAGTTCAGCTGTAATTCAGCAATAATGTGTTCAAATTATTTTTTCCAGTGAGCATTACTGTGCATTTCTCAACAGACATTTTATCTGCCATTATGTTACCCGGTCACCTGCCTATGTAGGATTCCTCTAAACATCTCAGTCTTTTCCAACTTTTAGTGAAATTGAATATTTTATATTGAGTATCTATTTTCTGATCTTCCTCAGACCTTTAATTAATAGCTAGCCAATAAATAATAATAAGTTGTTAATGTCTCAGGTCTTACTTTCCAGGCAGACTGGGATTTTCAGCACTCTTTTTAATCATTATAAGAATTTTTAGAATTAATGGAATAAAGTATGTAAAGCATACATTTGTGTATGTGTATGTTTGCATGGGTTCACATGTAGAAGAGTATCTTTGCTCAAAGTGGCTCAAAACCCAGCTGGACGTAAACAACCTGCTCAAGCTGGTCCTGAGTGGAGCAGGAGGCCAGGCCAGGTGACCTCCAGAATTACCTGGTGACATGAACTATATTACAGAATGGAATCATAGACTCCTTTAGTTTGGAAGAGTCTTGAGATCATGGAGTCCAAATGCAAACCACTCTGTGAATTTCAGTGTTTGCCCAAATTACTTTCCAACACAAATTTCATACTTATTTTGGCTAGAAGGAGAAAGTTTGGTAAAAAGGGGAATTTGAAATCAAAACATTTTAATTAACCACAAAGTTATTATTAGATTTTCAGTTAATGTTATCACTGATTTCAACTTTATCTTAACACTTTGGTTTGTCTCGAACTTCTCATAAAATCTCAAGACCTACATTAAATCTACATTATTTTCTACACAATTCTCCTTTTTCACTCCAAATTACAACTGAAGTAGCTCTTGATAGTTTGTGACTTTCATGGAAATTCTTTCCTCTCTTTGCCTTCAGCTTCTTTGCCAGATCCTTTAAATCTGACAGGGACAACCAGCCTTAGTCCTACAGGGGAATTTTGCAAGTGTCTGCTGCTGGCTGAATTATTTAAAGAAATGGAAACAATGTTGAAAAGTTAAAAATAATTCTATATTCAGCTCACTTTCTAACATTTCATTCTAATATTTTACTCTCATATATGTGTTCATTCATCAGAGTGATTTAAACTATTATTTTAAACATTTTACAAGGTAATTCTTCTAAGATTTTCTCAGAATAAAACAATTTTGTGGGTCAACCCTGCAAAGCAACCCCACACAGCCATTCATTCACCACCTCCCACAGTGATGGGGGCCAATTTTCACCTTTCTGTAGAATAACTCTGGATGGGAAACTGGTTCCTGGTGTGCTGGAGTGGGATAATGTGAACAGATGTGCTTGACTCTGTGGTGTGCAGAACTAGGATGATCCTGACAAGGATTCTGTGCCTGGCTGGAATGATGTTGGAAAATTGTCCTGGTGGTGTATGACCATATCATCAGCCAAAGGCAGAGCAAGCTGAAGTGCTCTCCAACAACCAGGACCTGGAGTGAAGCAGGAGTGACAGACAACACCTGCTGTGCAGACAGAAGGGACAGGGAATATTCATGTAATCCTAACAAAAACAACTATATTGTCCATAATTCATGTCATTTTCTTGCTGTGCTGAGGGATTCTGCTGCTGAGATGATGCTGGATGCTTCTTGCACATAAAATGTGGAATGAATATGGCATACCAGTATGGATTGATGAAACTTGTCCAAAGCACTGTGTTGCTGGCAGGCTGCCTTTTGTCCCATAATTTAGGATCAGCATTATTATCATTGATTATAATCATTTCACTTGAAATGTGGAAACAAATTTTTTGTGAGTAAAGGCATCGCAATAATACCCCACGGCAATAGAGTTGGATCTAGTGAAACGAATAGAAGGCTTCCTTCTACTGTCATCCAAGCAGGAAAGGAAAGTAATTTTTAATCATCTTATGTAGAAAGAGGAAGAAGAAGAAACTAAACAATGGAATCCAGTTCACAAATGCCCTACTGAAATCAATGGAGTGGAGTTCAAGAGTCACTTACCTGGACTTAGTGGCTTCAAACTTCCTTCAAATCACTGATTGCTGAGAGCAGATGTAGTTAAGGAACTAATCAAAAAGCTCACCTATTTTATAATGATATAATGCTACAGAAGCAGTCACTGGACTACCTGATCTGAGGGCAAGCTTTGACAGAGGACAGTGTTTTGTGCTGGGGTCTTCAGCAGCTCCAAGGAGAACAAGCTACATCCCCATCTCACAATCAGGTCAGGAGAGCAGGCAGAACTAGGCACTGGCAGTGGGAACTGGTTGTCAACCATCTCTGGTTAATAATGAGATTACAGCTGTATTAATTGTTTTGGTACAAGGGAAAAGATGGACCTATTGTGATATTATCCAGACACCAGAAAAAAGACTCAAATATGTCTTGCATATGCAGCAAGAAAAGACCAAAAGTAGTAAATATATTTTCCTTCACTAGCATAACTTAACAGGGATTTATTCACATGCAGAAGAACAGGTTCTTGACAGACCAAAACCAGCCCCAAGATACTTTCCATGTTGTAACCTTTTATTTCCACCTCATCTGCCTGCTCTGCTATGTGTCAAACTGAATGCCATTGCCTGGACATAGAACATTGTAAGCAATTATTTGGCAATAAAACCCTCCCTACCTAATTTTATGAATAATGGCAAGACAGAGGAGTGACAAAAACTGGACAATTTCATGCACTGTAGTTACAGCTCCCTGTAAATTCTTGCTGTGGGTGTCCTCTGTGGAGCTTTGCCCAATCTCTTCCCTTCTTGTGTTTTAGGGAGTTAACCTTGTGTTCCTTAAGAGAGAAATTAAAAGACAAGAAAAATCCCACCCCTAATTAAATAGTGAGAGAATTTTATAAATAGACATAGTTACAATTATGTTCACTGAGACATTCACTGAGCCTCTGCACTCACAGTAATTGTCTCACCTTAAACTGCACTGCAGTTACCACTAATGTACATGTTCCAAAAGCTCCACAGAGTGGGAGAGGGATTAGCCTAATTGGTGATAAGAGAAATTGTAGAAGGCTCTGTGGTTTGCATGTACGTCTCAGAAGTATTAATGAACTGGTTGGTTAAAATTAGGTAGAATGTGGATCTTCATACAGGCTAAACTACTTTTGGGAATTCAGTGGTTCATAATTGAAGCCCAAAGTCTCTCTTTTAAACATTATTACCATAATAATTCTCCTACGTGTAAGAAACCAAAACGGAGTTCTTCAACAGGGTTCTGTACTGCACAAAGGGTGTGCTTCCCATATATAACTTATTAATATCAGGAATTTGGGTTTCCTTGAATTGGTGTTAGTGACAACGTGTGAAAACACAGCTAATAAAGGCATTGGGTCCTACTTCCAATCCTATTAATGAAATGATTTGAAAATCATAAACTGGGACTTTGTGGCCTATTGATTTACACCTGGAGATAAGCTGTGCCTGGATGTGCTTCTTGCTCTGCTTTTACAACTTTTTGCACCTTTGTACATTTGACACCACTGCTCAAGGCACCCAGACTGGAGCAAGGTGGGGAGGAATGGATGGTGGATTGAATCAGGGGGATTCAACCCCAAATTCAGCAGAAAACAAATAAATTATTATGAACTGTAGAGTCTAGGAATAAAACTTCTGCAAACAATTCACAGAACAAGGGATAAAACTGAAAAAGGTAAGACAGATATCTAAGGAAGAATTTTTTTCCAAAGAGGGTGTTGAAACACTGGCACAGACTGCCTGGAGAGGTGGTAAATGCCCCATCCCTGAAAAACAGAGCCCTGAGACACCTGATCTAGTCAACTGCAGGAGGTGTTGGATTCGGTGATCTCTGTGGAGCTTTTCCAACCCAAACTATTCTGTGATTCCATGAAATTCTCCTTTAGAAGATATTTGAGATCACAGGAGTACCCAGTAGCTCAGTTAATTCTACTTCACAACGGTGACTTAAAACTAAAAGTTGTTGTTAGTTTAAGTAATTATACTTTTTATATGAGAACATAAAACATCCTCAAAGCCTAACTTGGTATATTCATGAAATTCCCAAGCCTCTATTTTTATTTCCCCCCAGTAATACTCCCTAGGTTTCTCCTGGAAAGAAAGCAAAAAATCACAGATCTTGGTGTTGCTCAACTTTCCATATCTGAAGATGTATAATTAAACTAAATATCTTTGTATTTTAGCAAAAGATCGTCACCTGGTAGAAACACTTAGAGTGTATTTCACAGATTAGTCATCTGCAAAACAGAAAATAAAATTGTGGCTATCTGTGATCTCCATTCTGGTGGGGTGTGATATGAAAGTCCAGGACTTGACTTCTTTTTTGAGCTGTTGGGGAAAGAGTTCAAATCAGGGTCTCTCAGGGTATTATTTTATTACAAAATAAAAATGCTCAGGAGGCAATCATTGCTTCCAAGAGACAAGACCAAATAGCACGGAGTGACTGTTTTGCTAAGAGGATAATTGTCCCTAGAGCAGACTGGACTTACCAGTGCTGTGTGTCCCTTGGCTTTGCTTGCCCCCTGCCTTGTATATTGGTCCTCAGATGCTAATATTGGTTTTGCACATTTTCAGTTCAAAGCATCTGAAACAACAGGAAGCTGTTATGCAACATTCCAGAATGGCGTTTCCATAACACAGTGCTGAAGGGGTTGTACACCCTGGGACACAGCAGGATGATGCTGCAGGTGTTTGAGGATGTCACACTATTAAAATAGCACCGGGAAATTGTGTGAAACAGAGAAAGCCAAACTTGTTATGTCATTTAGACAGACTTTTGTTTGAAGACAGACCCTGTGTGAGCGTGAAGGTGTGCATTTCAGCTCTGGGAGTTCTAATTCAGATGAATGATTAATTGTTCAGGAAGTAATCCCCTGGACAAGAACAATTGCTGAAATTCTTCAGAGGGCAATTTTGTGTCTGCTTGGCCCTTTGTCCTTAGCTGTTCTTTTCAAAAGTTACAATCTCTGTCCAGACACTAATAAGGAAGTCAACTGTCAAAGTTCAAGGAATGATAGTGAATAACAAAACAGCAATTAGAAATTTCCTCTCTGGAAGGGGAAATAAAAAGAATTAAACGTTTTTTAAAGATATAATTTTTAAATTTATTCTGGATAGTCTTAATTTTGAAGTAATTTTACAAAACACATCTACTTGTCAAGGTTCTTTTGTCACCTTTGTCAGGAAGGTGGTCTGATTTCACTCGCCTTGAGGAAAGAGTTCAGGGTCTGCCTCTCCAGCTACCTTAGGTTCCCAGAATGTTCCTGACAGAGAACCAAACAAATTCTGCAATTCTTAACTTCTTACTGTGTTGTACAGCTGCTGAATAAGGCTGGCTATTCATAAAGGAAATTGCAGACCCTGGACAAACTCCCAGTGCAATCCCTTTCATTTAAACAAAATTGAAAAATATCACTAATGAGGTGCCAAATTAAGGCAGCAAGTGCTCATATACATTCCAGGCAGCTGATTATCTCTCATCAAGGTGCCTAAGTAATACAGTCCTCATAATGAACTAATGGATTTGCAGGTCCAGTTAACACAAAAGTTCAACCTCAGACAAGTTAAAGTTAATCAAGTACAAAAAGGATTAAATTAGTACATTTAAATTCAACTGACAGAGGCATTAGAGCTGTGCTGCATTCCCTTATTTTCTGCTTTGGTGTTAAGTGTTGGGAAGAGAATGGCAGTTGAAGTATCCCACTCTTTGGGGACTTCATGCTTCAGTTCTTTACCACCCATGCATATGGAGTCGCTAATGACAGAGCAGCTACCCATCAGGGAATGCAATTCCACGTAGACATTTTCACCAAAATGGATTATTTCAGCCTCGTTGGTCACAGATTCTGTAGTTTTCCAGTGATTCATCTTACTATTAATAATGTCAGAGAATTTTAGGCCCTTGAATTAAATAATGATAAATAGGAGCCACTGAGCGAGCTCAGCAGAGGCAGTGCTGTTTATTTCAGTGTGAAGCTCTGTCAGGCCTGATAAATCGGATCCCTGAAATAGTTTATAAAGTACTGAATTGATGTGGCGGTTGGTGAGGGAGAGAATTAATGTTACGAAATAGACCTGCAACCTAGATTTGATGAAAGCTGAGGAAAGCCTTTTATATAAATTCTGTGTCTGTGTAGGAAATGGTTGCAGTGAGAGGTGAAAGAGCTGCACAGGGAAATAATGTGCTGCTGTAATCTCGGTGGGTACAGGTCAGGGAAGAAGGCACTCTGCGGATGCCGGCAGTGCCGGAGCTCTGCGGCGCTACGCCAGAGCTGTGCCAAGAGGAGGGGTGGTCACAGGCTGCTCATTTATAATACCAAACACTGAGGACACATGCACAAAAGAAAAATGAAAGGCTTTTCAAAGATGCAGAAGAGGCTTTCGAGTTCCACGCAGCTGCCTGTGCCAGGCTGCTGGGAAGGAAGGGATTCTTGATGTTGCCCTCAGTAGTGCAGTTGCTATTTCTAATCTCTGGCTGAATTAATGATTTCCTCTTCAGATCACTTCATAAAAATCCATTGGAAAATGCATGTTGAAATCATCTTCCATGCAGTTCATAATCCTAGGTGGGTGCTTTCCAATTGCAGCAGATAGGATTGCTAGGAACAGTAGCCAGTAGCAGAGCTGGCTGATCTGTGTGTGCTGGGACACTCGGCTTTCAGGAAAAACATGTTACCCACAGAAATGGGAACTTTTCAAAGCTGCTTACTGATGGAATCGTGCACGTAATTGTGCTGTTAAAGTTAGTGAGACCTAGTGAAACCAGATGTTGCAAGTGTTCAGTAATGTAGGTACAATATTTCTGGACCATCACACCAAGGGGAGAGAGGGGGAGAGATGACAATTGTGTTTATCCCGCTGTTCCAGTTGTGGCAACACAGTGATGAACACCTTACTTACATGTTTTACTTATTGTTAGGGATTTATATTTTTATATTGATATTTAAGTCTTTAAATAGAAAGTTCTTTTCTGAGATCCTGATGCATAGTGAATCATTGAATCATAGAATATCCTGAATTGGGAGGGACACATCAGGACCACTGAGTCCAGCTTCTGGCCTTGTGCAGGACACCCCAAGAGTCACACCAGGTGCCTGAGAGCCTTGTCCAAAGGCTTCTTGAACTCTGTCAGGCTGCTGCTGTGACCATTTCCCTGGGGAACCTGTTCCAGTGCCCAGCCACCCTCTGGGGGAAGAACCTTTTCCTGATATCCTAACTCTGACTCAGCTTTGCGCCATTTCCTCAAATCCTGTCACTGGTGACAAGAAGGAAGATGTTAATACCTGCCCCTCCTCTTCCCCTCGCAGGAATCTGTAGTTGCAGTGAGTTCTCCTCTCAGTCCTCTCTTCTCCAGGCTGAACAGACCAAGTGATCTCAGCCACTTCTCACACAGCTTCTCTTCAAGGCCTGTCACCATCTTTGTGACCTCTTTTGGACCCTCCTTAATAATGTCTTTTTCTATCATGAGGTGCCCAAACTTCCCCCAGCACTTGAGGTGAGGCTGCCCCAGCCCAGAGCAGAGCAGAACAATCCCCTCCCTTGCCCAACTGTCCTTGATGCCCCCAGGACAGGGTTGTCTCTCCTGTCTGCCAGGGCACAGCTGATTCATATTTAATTTTCCATTGACCAGAACCCCAGGTCCCTTTCTGCAGGGCTGCTCTCCAGCCTCTCATTCCCCAGTCTAAACACACAGCCAGGTTTGCCTCATCCTAGGTGCAGAGGAATTCTGTGGGTGGGATTCTGGATACTTTTCACTGCTTGTTCAGTCAATCTGCTGTGCTACTTTTTGATTTCATATTTGCTCATGAGGGTACCCTAAAGGGAAAAAAGGAGGAAGGGCTTTTTTTGATGTTGCTCCCTTTCCTGACATTGTGTCACAATAATAAGGGCCAAAGAAGTGATTATTCGTGTGGGTCATAGACTTCAAACCATGTGCTAGCCACAGGATGAAGCTGTTGGACTGGGGAATGATAGTTTTAACAATTCTGTATCTGCTTCTTCCTACAAGATAGTAGAGGTAGAAAAATATGGTAGGTGTTTATCACCCCCAAAGGCAAGTCCTAGGTCTCATGTTAGTCCTTTTTTTTTTTTTTTTTTTTTTTTTTTTCCCCTTTAAATGGGTTTTTTTTTTTG
>VXBN01031006.1:2783451-2802670 GCA_013397395.1 Sinosuthora webbiana
GTCCTGGTTTTTTTTTTTTTCTTTTTTTTTTTTTTTTTTTTTTCTTTTTTCCCCATTAAATGGGTCATTGTTATTGCAGGTATTCACCATCCATATTTTAAAGAACTACTGCATGGCCAAGACCTGGAAACAAGAGCCGTAGCTACTCTTATACAGATCAGTCAGTAGAAAATCTGATCAATCTGACAGGGGAATCAGTGGGTTAAGATCTAAAAGGTAATACTTTCATACAGTTGAAATGTATAATATCAGAACCATATAAATGGTTAGATAATATTCAGCATTTAGACTGAGTTTTGGGAAGAGCTTTGGTGTTCCCTTTTTTTTCCCATCAGGTTTATCTCATCTCTACTAACAACCATAAAATTACTCTGTAAATTGTATAAGTGGATGCAGTATCAAAACAATGAGAACACCATCATGATAGAAAAATAAATATACCTTTCCCTTAAATGTATTATTTATCAGTGATGTGCCTGGAAATGACTGGTACCTGTTTTCTGTCTCCCTAGTCTTTGGTCCTTCCTTGATCTCTGAACAGCACAGATCTGATTGCAAGTGCCTTACGCAAGGAGGAAAAATACAGTGGGCTCAATTAAACAGTATTCTGATTACCTTTAGTATCACGTGATTAGGGGAAAATTGTAAACTATAAAATAAAAACAAGGAAATACTTTCAGAAAGTTCCCCTTACTATTGATAAAAAAATATGTGTTTAGAAATGACACAATAATACAATTTTTCTCTGACTTAATCTTTTTTGTTCCCTTGTAATTCTGTTTGACATAAGAAAGTATTTCTGAATATGAAATAGCTTGAAGGATTTTAGACAAATGTCCTGAAAACAGTGAAAAGAGCCCCAGACACTCAGCTCACCTTACTTTCTATATTTGTGATACAGATACCAGCACCTGAGCTAATTGCTGTGGTCTGCCTTTACAGTCAACAGAGAGAAACAGACACTTTTACTGCCCTATGTTACCATGAGAACGATTTATTCTTTTAAGTACATCTCTAATCCCTTCCTTGATCCCACCCCAATATATAGCAGTACATTCCAGCAACCGGAAAGTGATGTTTGCTCATGGATGGAAATGCCAAAGGTAATCCTGCCATAGTCCTTAGTTCCCTGTCCTATTTTAAATAAAACATGTTTACTCCATTACCCTAAAATGTGTTTTAGTAAGTTATTTATGGTCCAGTTCAGCTTGAGTAATAAATGTCTTGTGGTGTTTTGATTTTTTTGTGTATTTGCTTTTAGTCTGTTTTACTCTTTGTATTGCATAACGGTTCCAAATTACAATCCTCCTATTCCCCTGCCTCCACCTGATTTAATTTCTAGTAAACCTTTAGAATATATCTTCCACAGCACAGCCTGGGTCCACCTAGGGATTAGTCATAGAAAGATATGTTATGAGACGCAGCACCTTTAGAGAGGTGTTGGTCAGGACAAAGCAAATTATAATGCCAGCTGGGAAGTGATTCAGGATAACAACAACAGCTGAAGCTCTTCTCAAGGAAAAGAGATACAGGTAGCAGAGAATCCTCTTTGAGAGGCTGGGATAGCTGGAGGAGAAATTAGGATGAAAAACTGTAAAAAAACATTTCAGAGAGAAATATCTTTTATGGAATCTGCTTGGAAAGTACCTGGAAGGGAAAGAGGATGGGAATTTCTCGATTTTGAGACTGGACAGTTTATCATACAGTGAATCATATCCTAACACAAGTCTTTCTGTAGGGGGAAGGCTTAGCGATATTCTCCCATTCAGCATGTTTAATGGGTTTTAGCAATTACAATGAACATTAGCAATGAATGTGAGAACCTGTGACTGCTGATGAAGTATCTACTTCAAAATTACTTGTGATGCATTAGGACTAGTAAACAAATTAAACTAAAGAAAAGTTTAAAAAAATGAAGGTTTTTGTAATTTTTAAATGAATATTATATGTAAATATAATATTTTTATATTTAATAAATATATAAAATTAATAAATTTAATAAAATTAAAAAAAATAATTTTTTAAATTACACTGAAAATCACACTGAAATTCATCCAGTGTGAATTTTAAATACACTTTCTGTGCTCTATATTTATTTTTCTGCTGGAGAGCTAAACCTGATAGTAGAGTTTCTGGACACTGAAAATTCATTACAGGTCTGTCCTTCAGGATGAGGACCTAATTTTCTATTTTAATCAAAGTAAAATTTCTGTCAGTAAACTTGGTATTTTTAGGGCCCATCCTTCAATTTGTACAGCTATGCATCATACCAACATTGAACTGTGGCTCTATGATGTAAAAGAGTATTAAACAGAAAGTATATCCATCAAAGTCTTATTCTCATTCCCATCTTTTCCTCATAAGATTTCTCAACTGAACCTGAGAGGGTTAAGACCCAGTAATTTTCAAGCTATAAAATATGCTCTGTGGAAGACACAATGAGAGTTTATTTGACAACTGGAAATCAACATTCTGTGTTTTCTAAAACTGTCTTTCACAGCCGTTCTTCATTGGAAACTGCAGATTTCTTGAGGCTGCATATGACCTCCCTTCAGAGAGCAAAAATATTGATCCCCTGCTAGAACTGAATCAGATGTATTTGATTATATCATGTATTTCCAACAGCTTAACCTGCTCCATGCCATAACCTAACATCAGGACAGGAGTTCATTGAAAGTTGCTCTCTCCTAATGCAAATGAAATGAAAGACTGGAACCCTTTTTAATCTATTTAATCAAATATGTATTCATATTAGGTAATTTCTCCGGCCTGCTCTCTCAGTGTCCTCAAAGAATCCTGATAGCAAAGGAAAATCTCCAGTAGGTGTCTCTGACAGCGAGTATATTCCATTCTCTCTGCTCAAATCCCAAAAGAATTTAGGTTTTATAATGCTCGTTACAAATATTTGTGATATCCTGCCAAGGAGTAGAACTAATATCTCTGAAACAAGTGTCAAATCCTAATAGCTGAAGCACTGATGTAGAGGTGGGTGAAATGAAGGTAATCAGTGGAAAATAAAGAGGAGAAGGATTTTAGCAGTTTGTTTTCTGGTAGTATAGGTTATCTCTCATCATGATTCACAACCCAAAAGAGTCAGGTTAGGCCAGAATGGTGGACAAGCCAACATTCTCCCACAGATCCATCTGGGAAGAACAGGACAATAAGCATTTAGGAGATGTTTCTGCCCATTTTAATATGCAGTCATTCAAGTCCTGTGGCTCATGACTGGAAAGGAAACATTAATTTCATTATCAAGCTCAAGAATTTGAGACTTCATGTCAAACTGTAGGGTTTTTTAGGCTTTCACAGTTTCTCCTTTGAAAACTGTTATTTGTTCAGAACAATCAAGTATCAACTAGTCCTCTGAGCTGTGGCAAGTGGGTGTAACACTGCAGTGTAGCACTGACCTGTAAGAGGTACAGCTGGTCTCTAGACATGAGTTGGAAATAAACTAAGCACTGTATGGGGAAACCACCTGTTGGAGCACTATCTCTGCACCTCTTTCTTCCAACTCTATCACTCAGCAGTGCTTCCTCTTCACTCAGGGTGGGTGCTGCCACATTGATTTCACCTGTAAAAAATAAAATTAGGTCCTTCAATAGTCTGATATTGCTGGTAGAGGACTATAATCCTCTATATGAGAGTGAAGATATTGGTACCAGCCAATATGGTTCAAAGAGTTGAACCATAGTTTTCCTGTATCTTTGCCTGTGTTGTTGTAGACATGAAAGCATGGTGAAAGACGGAAAAACACCACATTCAATAATTCTGTTTCCTAACCTCCAGGTCTTTGGCTTGATATTGCTGAAAAGTTTGTTAGCTGGGATGGGAAGGGGTATGTAGGTGGCTGTGTCCACATAAATTGAAATAAATTTTGTTCCCTAGAGGGTTAGGCAGATTCAGGCTAGTTCTTACAAAGATAAACAAAATCTTTTGAAGATTAAGACATAAATATTTGCTTTTGAATCAGTGCATAAAAATGCTACCAGTTCCTGCTTTTCCTGTCATTGATCTGTCCCCCTGGATCACTTCAATTTTAATGCTCTTATTCAACCAAGTTTAATAATTTCCCAAAACTGACTTCAAGGTAACAGTTTGTACAGAAAGATTATATCAAGTACAGCTTTTACAATTCGGCTGTAGCTTCCCATATACTGTGATTAAGAATGTCCTGATTTAGTCTGTTATCATGGAAACACAGGAAATACAAAGAAAATTATGTCATGTCATTTTTGCAAAACAGCAATAGCACATGAGGCAACAGGCACAAAGAAAACTCAGCAGTTTTTTCTAAAACCTTTTTTTAATCTGACTTTATGGGTAGAACAGCTAAAAATTTCAATAAAGGCTGCAATTTATTAACAGCAATAATCAAGTTACTTGGGGGAATAATCTGAAATTAGAATGTACAGTTTGCTATCAATATCCACAGCGGTAAATGTTATCATATTAACCTTTTCACTTTAGCACTGGAACCGTAAATCTAATTAAGAGCTTTTAACAAAATAAATACTTCCCTTTGAAAGCAAATTTTTTAAAATAGGGAGACTCTAAACTGTTCTCTTAGCTGTAGAGTCTATTCTCAGAACTTTCAAAGCATCACCCTTTTCCTTTCACCATAGAACTACCAACAATTTTACTAACAGGTTAACTAAATCCATTCACTAGTAATCAAGAAACCTCCAAGTTGCTGTTTGTGTCCATCAGTGGGTGGCATTCAGGTCAATTTTCACCTTTCTTTCTTTCCCAGTGCTGTTTTAGCTCTCTCTGAAGAGAGCAAAGACATGTACGTGTCATGGCAAGGATGTAAGTTATTCTGAATGGGATAAGACAATTCCCACATATTAATATCCTGATCTTCATGAGTTTCATGATTACAGACTTGGAGACACATTTGCTTCTCTCTTGCTGAGTCATCTTGCTCTTGTCACATAATCACAGAATCACAAAATCAGCTGATTTGGAAGGGACTCACCAGGATCATTGAGTTCAACTCCTGGCCCTGCACGGGACATTCTAGGAGTCACACCATGTGCCTGAGAGCATTGTCCAAGCACTTCTTGAACTCTGTCAGGCTGGTGTTGTGACCACTTCCCTGGGGAGCCTGCTCCTGTGCCCAACCACCTTCTTCACCCTCGTTTCTCTAATATCCAAACTAAACCTTCCCTGACACAATTTCAGGCCATTCCCTGGGATTCTGTCACACATCACTGAAGAAATCAGTGTCAGGCACCTTCACTCCAGCTCTGAATTAGATCTGGAAGGCAAGGTCCCAGTGTGCTGTAGGCTGGGACAGTCAGAGAAGAGCCAGAAAATGTGGATGTTTCCTACACTGTGACTTCCTGGATGGAAAATTTCCCAGGAAAATTTCCCTGTATCTGTGCATGACCCTGACACACTGAATTTCTTCCCTCTGCTTGACATGTGGATACCTTGCTGGTGCTTTAGGTAGCATCCTGTAGATTTTTTTGAAAGGAATTGGTGTTATATTACTTCTTAGTGAAGGGACTTAGATAAATTGTTAATGAATGCACTGGACTTTGGCCTTTAAACTACCTTCCAGTTTTTGGTGGTTTTTTTTGTGGTTTTTTTTGTTTGTTTGTTTGTTTTTGTTTGGTTTGTTTGTTTGTTTTTTTATTTTTGCTTTTTTTATTAAAAACGTGTAGAAAAATGTAATCCAACAAATTGTATAGAAACTTTATTAATTATCAAAAAATCATGAATTTGTCTCTATATTACTCTCCTTTTTTTCTATAAATATTGCCCTTGAGAGCTAACATTTGTGAAGATTCTCATGGGTTTTTTTAGATATAACGTTGAATTTTTCTACAGATATTTCTGATTAAGCAGAGTATTGGCACCCTTGGCATTCAAAGTTAAAGACATTTGAATGATAATAGATGTCAGACTGAAGTTTTTTTGTTCCCTGGTTATGTAAGGTGTATAATTTTAGAATCTGAACTGTACTGTTAAGTAGTTCTCCATCCCAAACATGCTTCTCTAAATGCTCCTTATTAGTCTCATAATTTTTTCAGCTCCAACAAAATTGTTTGACAGAATATTTAAAGCAAGTTAAACAAAAGAAATTCCAAAGTATCAACCTGTAACCTCAGACATGACTGTGTAGTCTGACAAACCTATTGCTAACTTGAAAGCATGTATGGAGAAACAGAATTTTCAGTGTAAATGGTGGCTTACAATCCTTATCTTTAAGCAGACGCTGCTGATGTCCTTCACCAGTGTCTTTCATCAATATAATTCAAGCCATAATATTACAAGATACAGAACTAATCTAAATGTCTTTAATTTCCATCTGAAACTTATATTTACTTACATGTTAGAGTTATATATTAAAAAAAAAACCAACAAAACCCACAGAACAAAGTAGACTAAATTAAAAAATTAGTCAGCAGGTAAGTTAAGCTATGAAATTTTAGGAAGTCTTAAAGCAGATGTCCAATTCCACTTCAGCCCATTTAGTACACCATGAGATAATCAAGCTGTATTTAGATGCTTACTTGATTTTTTTTTCCAGAGAATGCTTGCTTGGCTCATCCACTGGATGTACTTTTCATGCTCTTCACTACTTTTTTTTTCCTCTTTGGTCGATGGAGTAACTCTATCATAATGCAAGACTTTCTCTGTCATATGTTCTTTACCCACAGTATAGCATCCATAATTTTCCCATAGAAAATTTTGAAATATCTGAGAGTTTCACAGGTACGTATTAATTTATTTTCACAGCAGCACACTTAAAATAGGGAGAAATATTAAAATTTTTTAGAAGCGAAGAATTAAAATACCCAGATAAGAAGTTCAAAATTACATGCTCAGTTTTGATGCAACCTATATGCTTTAAGTGTTTTACCAGGTCCTACAATTTTCCTACTAATTAAACTGTAAATGATAAACAATTATTCAAACCATCTACCAAAAATCTCAGGCCAGACACCAAGTGACCATTCATGAAAATATCCTGATCATGCTTTTTTTCACAAATTTTGTTAACCCATGAAAGCTAAGAGCTCTTCTTTCTTTTTCCATAATCCTCAGCTCAGTCCTTGCTTGCCTTCCAAATTCTGTAACATTAAAAGTACATAAGAGGTCTTCATTAGATGGGTCCATGTAAGCTGGCTCTTTGAGCAAGTCCCTGTGTGCTGAATGGGGCCAGAGTCTTGGAAATGTACCCTTTGATCACACACCTACAACTGCCAAATCCGTTCCCAATGCCTGCTATTCTGGCCTGGTAATCTACTGTAGAAAGATCAGCTCAAGGCAAATATGGGCAATTCTGAGCAAATGAATTAAATTTGGTATCGTTCTCTACATCACTGAAAATGGTTTTTATCAGAGGGGCAAAGTGAATTGTACACGCTGGTGGCCAGAAATGATCCACTGTGAGGGCAGTGTGAGTACAAACAGTGTAACCAATCCCACCTCTAATTAACAGAACTAAAGGGCATTATTTCAGTGGTGATGGGAATGATTGTGATTCCTCAAAGTAGAACTGAAGCAAATCAATCTGAGCCCATTAGACCCAATCCAATTAAAAAGGAGATAATCTGTTTTATGAGAGAGAAACATGGCCTACAAAGAAGACATGATGCTAACTAAAAGAAAGGGAAGAATATGATTAATTCAGCTTTCATTTTGCATAGTTGCTCTGATAATTTTTTTTGTGTATTTAATAGTTCATATTTACATACAATCAAAATTAATGAAGCTTATTAGTAACATCACTTGTATCAACAGTGTTAATCTTAAGAAAAAGTCCCGAGAATAAACACTTATTTTTTACCTCAGTCTTGTAGTTCAGACTTCCTTTCACATTTCAACTATTCAATAGCTAATCTAGAGATTATCCTGAATAGTTAAATTGGGAATAGTTGAGCTATTTAATTCATAAAAACCAAAGGAGATATTTATCACTTCTTGATTTTTTATCATTTGATATAATGCTGTTCTAAACCAGCTTTGCTTTGAAAGCTGGAAACACTGGAATGATTCAGAGTTAAGTGCATAGCTGCAAAGTGACTATGAGCTACTACCAGCTGTAATTATTAACATATCCCATTATTACTGAATCTATTCTGCGATCTCATGAAACATATGAGCTTGGAGTATCTGCAGCAGGAGAAAAGGATCATTAAATATTATGTCACCAAGTCTTCCAGTTCAGATCTGTCTCAAGAGACTTTGAATAATTCTGCTAGAGAGTTTTGGAATCAAGAAATGTCAAAAAGATTATTCAAAGTAAAACAGTGAATTGCTTGAGTATGCAGATTTTCAGAGAGCAGGCTTTTTGCTCTTGGCGCTGACAGTTCTAGTACAGGCTGGAGAATGAATGTCATAAACTAATGTTCCTCAGCAGAAAACCTGAAAATGGACCAAGATTCACTCTTTTTGAAGCCTATTTGGCATGAATAAACCAGCAGTAGAGATTTACCTTACACCTCCACTTGATCAGATCCTCTGGGCTACCACTGCAGTCAGGAGAGAGCAATAAACCCCCCAAAGCACAGGCCAGCTGATCCTAAAAGAACAGCCAAAATGACTCAGTGCCTCTTCCTCCCTACTGTTTATAGAGGAAGAAGTGGGTGACTTACTGCAGACACCTGAAATGAGGTGAGATGGAACCCGTGCCCCACCACATAGGACAGGATACTCCATTTTCAGCTTTTTGGTGCACATTTTGGTTGCATCTGCATATCTTTACTAAGATTTCTCTCTATACTTCTCTTGTCTTTTGTATAGGATAGGAGATAATCTTGGGAGTGAAAGGTAAGGCTTAAATGTGTGCAATCCAAATATCATGATTCACTGGACAATATCCTAGATGAATGGGTTGAAAGAGAAAGACAGAGAGATGCATATATGAGATTAATTTTTTGTTAAATTCTTTGGGCTCTTTTGAGGTATAAGGCTATGTGTCTTCAGTATATAACTGTTTTAGTATTTTACTTGATTCATCCATAGTTTAGAGGATTTTAAGAATAGGCCAGGTTCCTGTCAGATAAATCTCCCCTGTTTTGCAGCTAAAAAAGGAACTGAACTAGATTTATGACTGTAAATACCTTTTTTCTTTTAAGGGGTAAATTGATAGACACCTTCCCATGAGACTCCCTATAGATATGATGACTGCCTTAATGACAATTCCATATGAAGCCCACTCTGCTAGAGAGCTGCTAAATTAGAAGTCTGCTGTTTGAAGCAAAAGCTACAAACTGAATTTCAAACACCTAATAAGATACTGAAAATTACCTCTAGCTTTCAAATGTCACATACTGTAAAAATACAAATTAGACTGTAAAATTCAGCCTAGCCATAATTAACACTATGATGTGTTCAAATAATCAAACGTTATCCTCAGAGGAATCTATAGAAGGAGATTATTATGAACGGTAGTTCACTAATCATTATATGGCAACTATTTTTATGTCATTGATCTAGACTGCCTTGTCTATTTTGTCAGTGTCACTCGGCATCTTTTAAAAAAGGTGATATTTTCCCCCCCACAGAGACAGCTCGTCCTACAGCTCCAATTGATGTCAACCTTTGCTCACAGTTATCATCTGCACACAGCCAGGCTTCATTTTAAATCAGAGAAGCAGGGATAAATAAAACTGGATAGCTTTCAATTCTAATCACATCCTGTTTTACCTCACATCAGCCAAAAAGTTATCATGAAATGATGGGTGTTTTTTCTGTGCAAGTTAAAAAGTAAGTTTAAGATTTTCAAATTTTCTGAAAAATAGTCTCTTAGATCTCTTATCTGTTTTGAATAAAGGGTTCTTCTTTTCTTGGAGGATAAAAAAGCCTGAAGGATTTTATTATTTTTAATAATAGAAAGGAATTATTTCAGGAAGAGAAAAATTCAGATGTATTTTGAAAAAAATAGAAAATGAGACAGTCACTATGGTTTGTATTATTAGATAGTCAGCACAGATTCCCAAATTTCCCAAAGCATAGTAATGAATTTCACAGCTCCACTCCTGATCTTCACACTTGCAAAATTTTCTCCAATCCATAAAGCATGACACAGATGTAAACTCAAAGGAGCTGAAGGGTTCAACCTCCTTGTATATTCCTCTTTAGTAGTGAGTATCTATGCTAAAAAAAGTGAAGCTTCTGCAATTTAACCTTTTTTTTTAATGTGTTTCTCCATTGCATATCTCCAAGCACAGGAGTATGAAAGAGAATAAAAATTCTTACCTACCCTCAATGCGTGGTTTAGCCTAAGCCTTGAAAATAAAAATAAAAAGCCATGAATAAGAACTGGGGCTAGCCAAGTGTGTAATATGCTGCACTAACAACACTCACTAGAGAGTAAATCACCTATAACTTAGCTTCCAGAACACACAGACTATTAAGGAAAAAATTTACACCATGTGATATCCTTATGCAATATAATGCAGTGATAGTCAACTCTAACCTTACTTGGAACTCAAACAGAACTGCTCCAGAATTATTTATAAGGCTAGGCAGAGTTGCACTTGGCTTGTTAAAAGTATTTCTTTTGATTTTACTAGAGTCAAAGGAGAGCATACAAAAACATCTTCGGAGAGGATGTTCTTAAAAACTGTAAGTTTAGAGGCACTTCTCTGAGAATTTCAAACAGATTGTGTCTGGTTAGAAAAAAAATGTAGTCTAAGATTCAACTCTTTATAAAATATGTAGCATGTGTCTATACCAAGAGTATATAGGACGTCTGGATTGGGTTCCTACCTCTGCCTTGAATCTCTGCGCAATGCTGGCAACATTGTTCAGTCTCTGTAATACAGTTCTATGTCTCTAAAGGAGATGTAATTAATTTTTCTATTGTTTTTTAATTTCTTTTCTTTCCTTCAGGAAGCAGGCTGTCTGTTCCATTTTACATTGAAAGTGTAGTCACAGAAACCAAACAGTAGAAATATCATCAGTAAATAAAATCCAGGTTCTGATATTTTGATGACCTTGCTAATCACCAAATATTTGAGATAGAACAGTTGTAACATCAAAATGGACATAAAAGAAGTAAAGAATGGCAGTAAATAGCTTATTCTGTGAATATTGAAGTACATTTAATGTAACTTCATTATGACAGGCTGGTGTGCAATAGCTAAGTGTTTTCATAATTTGGAATTAAAAATACTGGGGACTAAAACTGTGAAGATGCCCTAGAGTATTTCAAAATAATGTGCCACATGACAGAAAAGTAATCCTCTACAAAGATTTTTGCTCCTGTTTCTGCATCTATCCTTGCTTTTATTAGTTTGTCTCATTTTTTCAAGGAGAAAATTAGTTTTAAGGGCAAGAGAAAAACTACACTGGCCAAGCCCCTTAAGGAAAAAGCAATGCTCCCCTCAACAATTAAAGTCTTCCTGTGCTGTAGAAAGGGCAATATGCTTCTAGTGCCTTTAGCAACCTGCACACTGGTGAGGAGAAGGGTTTTGGCAGGGAAGGGCAGAAGCAGACAGGAATCTGGCTCTGGTAGCAGTGTTTCCTGTGCCTTCAGTCCACGCTGACGTGGTGTGAGTGTCTGGCGGGTGCTCTGGGCTCGGGGATGGTGCTGCCACGGTTGCCGCGGAAGGAGCGGGAGCTTGGCCAGGGCCAACTGGGAACGTTGAGCTGCACCTTCTGGGCAGGAAAAAGGAAGAATCTGTTAGGTAGAAGAGAGAAGTTATCAGAAGTGACACTTTTTAAAGTGCTGTTAAAAAAAAAAAATTTGCTTCTTTTTGAGGAACATTTTTATTGCGGGGTTTTTGAGCCTGGACCACTTCTGGAAACTGGTGGAAAGCATTCCATCATGAGGAATAGTAAAGAAGACAAAACACAGGATGCTGTAATTTTTTCCCTCCTAATTTAAATTAAAATACCTGGTGGTGAGGATTTCTGTTCACTGAATATTTCATACAAACATTTGGTGCAGTACTTGTACAGCAGCACAGTTAAACTCCAGAAGTTGAGTTTTGCAATCTGCCATCAGAGCTTCTTTCAGGAAAGAACAAATTTCCTGTCTATTAGTTATTTTCATGTTCTTCAAGATATTTTCAATGATATTAAATGATGGTTATTTTCTTTGTTTCAAGTTCTGTTCAATGATAATTTCTTTTTATGGTTTGACAAAAAAATTATCCTTTTGTATGAACTACGGTACATGATTATGAAACAATTTTCCATTTTATCTTCATTTCTGTCTTTCTTTCTGGGCTATTTTAGAATTAAGGACATTTTTGAATCTCTTATACTTTAACATTTATTATAAAATGAGCCTACTTGGCACCCTGCATCCTTTAGAAGGCCTTTACTCTTGAAAGAATTTAGATACTTTTTTATTAGCTTAACTTTTTTGAACTTTCACATATGTATTGTAGATCTCACATTTGAATGTTTATAGAATAATCACTCATTTTGCAATTTATGAGATGACATATTACAGCTGGTGAAGGCAGAAGCAGCATAATCCATTTTGAATTCTTCTTCTCCCAGGATTCTCATTTCTTCCCCTCTTACAAGTAATTAGCTAAATTTCCATAAGTGCTGTTGGGTCAGTTTACGGTCATGGAGTTGTTCAATGCCTGCACTGTATCTGACTTCCCTTATTTTCGTGCCAGGCATTGCCTCACCAGTTTAGCCATTCATTCAAGTCTACTTTAATTTTCCCTCAGCAAACAGAAAATTGATATCAGTTGACAGTGACATTTTCCACTGGTACTCTATAGTTACAACATTCCAAAGCACACTTGTGTGGAAAACCTTACTGCTATGTGTGATCATTAGCAGTTACCTGTTTGATTATCCTTGGAGTGAATATTGGCCTGTCAGTGATTGCCATTGCAAAATGTTGTAGCTGTTCATCCACAGAAGTGGGTATCTCCTGAATTTTCTCTGTTTTTCTTAGTGTCTCAATCTTACTGTCATACTGTAAATCCATAAAGATTTTCTGAAAAAAAAACTTTACTGAGAGATTTGGACATTTTAAGTAATAGTCTTAGCACAAAATTCTGAGCAGCTACTACTCTTTAATATTTTTACTACAACACATCTTCGTGATAAGATAAAAAGAGTTATACTATCTTTTGAACAGGAAATATGCATAGCAAATTTACCCTAAATCAGACATAGGTTCTACTTTACCTAAATTTCCATTAAGAATAATGGGCTGGAGTGAGTTTACCTGAGCTGGATTCCAGGCACCCACCAAAGCCTCTCACTCCCCTCTACAGCTGGACAGGGGAGAGAAAATATGATGAAGATTTTGTGAGTTAAGGACCATGAGAGATCACTTATGAAATACTGTCATAGGAAAAAATGGCTAGAATTAGGGATATTAATTGAATTTATTACTAAAAAAATCAGAGAAGGATAATGAAAAAGTAAAACAACACCTTAAAAACACCTCTTCCTCCCTTCCCCTCATTTCCAGCTCTACCTCCTCCCCCCGTGCCTCAGGGAGATGGGGAGTGGGGGCCATGGTCAGTTCATCACGTGTTATTTCTGCTGCTGCTGAGTGAGAGGGGTCCTTCCCCTGCTCCCATGTGGGTCCCCCACAGGGTCACAGGTCCTACCAGGAAACCTGCTCCAGCATGGACTCCTCTCCATGGTTCTGCAGGTCCTTTCCTTGCTGTGCATACACTGCCAGGAGCCTGCTGCAGCCTCACAGCCTCCTCTCAGGCATCCACCCACTCTGGCCTCCTCTGTGGAGGCCCCTGAGCCTGCCAGGGAAACTTCTAGGCTGATGCCTTGGAAGAATCTACCACAGGCTTTGGGAAAGCCTTATATCTTAGGGTGAGCAAAAAGGCTTCTCCCACAGACTGCTCTGCTGCATGATGTTAATCTACCTCAATTTTGCTTTTCCCATTGGCCTGTTGGCCTTACCCAACTCTACTGTTCATATAGGTCCCTGGTTCTCGAGGTTTCTCCTTTCCCTTTTTCCCCACTGGTTGTGGTTTCACTGATGCTGTGCCCTTATGTCCTCTATAGATCATTGCCCTTTGCCCTGCCCTCAGACCACTGGCTCCTGACCCCATACTTAACCCTGAGCACTCCTTTGATCCTGGGTTTTCTATCCCTGGAACCCTTTGCCATGCATCTGCAAAATAAACTGTGCTGGAACTTTATACAGGAGACCCTTCCTGCCTTTCTTCACTGAGCTATCCGTGGTGTGTGTGCTGTGTGGACACGAGTGCCTTGCTGTGTGCCCACCTGAGTGACTTCTCCAGAAGAGATGCTTTTCGGGCAGAGGTAGCAGCAACCACCATCCATCTCCACACTGTGACACTCCTCCATGGGATGGGGCAGCTCCACTTCCCCGTGGACCCCCATGGGCTGCAGGGGCACAGCTGCCTCACCACGGCTGCACCACAGGCTGCAAGGGTACCTCAGCTCTGGAATCTGGGGCAGCTTCATCATCCACTGACCTTGGTGTCTGCAGAGTTGTTCCTCTTACTTCTTCTCACCCCACTCTTCTCTGGATATGATTACTTCTGTGACTTTTTTCCTTCTTAAATCAGTTATCATAGAGGTGACTGGCCCAGCCTTGGCCAGCTGTATTGCAGCTGGCTGGGATTGACTCTGCCAGAAGCTTCTCAAAGATGCCACCCCTGTAGCCCCCACACTATCTAAATCTGGCCAAAAACCCAAAACACAGGGCCATACACATCTGGCAGGAAGTGCCTGTACTTAGATACCTACATTTATATGTTTACATGTTAGCTAGGGCAGCAAAGAGCTGCAGTCCAAACCACCTGCAGAGTTTGTCTTAGCCAGCATCATAAAAAATGGAATCAGCCACTGCCGATATGACCTCAGAGGAGACTGGATCGTGTGGAATGTCCTTCTTAAGCCAGTTTTTATCATTTCCACTGTTCCTGAGAAAAGGCAATACCTGAGCAGACTCTCAGGTTTTTGTCTGTTGTTTCATCATTTGTTTTGGCCATATCCATTCCTTCACATATTGTAGTTATTGGCAAGGTCAGGTCAATCTTTCACCACTTATGAGATGTCTTGAATTAGCAGGACTCTAGCAATTGCATGGACTCTTAAAACTGCATATTATAATTGCATTTTGCAGAAAATTTCAGGCTTGTGCCTGGAAATTTTTTTTTTGAACCTGTGAAAAAAGCAGCACAAGCTGAAGTGCTGCATTCAGAGCAAGGTGACCTCTTTACTTGGCATCAGCTCTAAATCAGCTGTTTTTTTTAAAACTAGCTAATTCTCAAGATCTGCTTCTCTTTTCACTATCATATTGGAGACCAAATCTCCTTTGTCATCCCTCTCCACTTAGAAAAGTTATATTTGTTCTGAATCTGGAGTGGATTAAAATAAAAAAATTTCTGAAGTTTTCATGTCACTGTTCAGGTTTTTCCAAACATTAAATGAATTATACAACAGTTTCCTTATATATTTTTATGAATCATATCTTAAGCCAGAACTGATGGGCTGGAAAAAAGGGAAAAAAAAACCTGAGAAAGAGAGGCAGAAAACTTCTCTGACCAAGTTAATAATTTACTTGGAAGCAAAACTTGAGATGAGCTCTTTTGGATTTTTCAATGCTTCATAAAATCATTATATTGTACTGTCTGCTATAATTTTTATTGCATGGTTGCAGCTTACTCGAATTTCTAATATGTACTCTGCTAAACCTCTTCATCATGCCTATCCTAGTCCAGCTTCCAAAGCAATATAGTAGAGTCTGAGAGCCCATAAGCTTCTCATATATCCCTTAAATCTGCAATACCCAAAAGCAAGTAATTTTCCTTGCTGTGCATACACTGAAAATCTTATTTTTCTTTGTGTTCAAACACAAGTTCTATGCTACATGCAGGGGCTTTTTGTAAAAGGATGAAGAAAATTGGCTAGATTTTCTACTGGTTTAAACTTAGTGCAGCTCATTTGAAACTAGGATGATACTGATTTATCTCAGTTGAGGGTATGGCCTTATATAACATAATATTCTAGAAAATATCTCTGAGCAAAGTAGCAATGAAGTAATATTATTGAGCATGAAGAAAAAGCAATGAAGAAATATCAGGGCACATTTATTTTAAAGCACAATTCTATGTATCTATCAATATTTAGTAAAAGGCACATGATTCTAGTACATGTACTTTATTTTTATATGCTGTACTAATCTCTAATCCCTAGCCATTACAAACTTCAGATAATTAGTGTCTTTAAAGCATTTTCAAGATCTTTGAGTGACTGGTACTGTGCAGGTACACCCAACTGTTTTGTCTTGTTTTTTTAAAATACTTTTTTCCTTCAGGCATTTGGAAATTCCCTTTGATCATTTGCCATGGAAGCCATGCAGCTCATGCCAAGGCTACATGAACAATGTAATGCAGAAGTGGGAGACTGGATTGCAGCCACACAAAGCAGCACTCGACCTCTAAAGATGTAATGAGACACGTGGCATCTTTTTGACAAATTTTGAAATCAACTTTCAGAAATTTTCTTTTTCTTGGCCAATACTCATCCTTTTCCTGCGCTTAAGTTTTGATGCAAATCAAAGTTTTGTGGACAGACATTTGAAAACGGTTTTCTCTTGCCTTTTCAACTCCATGTCTTTCTTCAGAAAGTAACTAGACTCACAGTGATGACAGTTACAAATTTCCAAAGAAAGCTAATAGTTGTCGTTTCATAGTTTAATTTATTTATTAATGTTATACTTATTTTGCTATGCTACATTTGAGGGTGAGAGTTGCAAGGCAAGGTATGAATAGATGAAGGATATAACATCCAAATTTACCTGTAAGAAGTTTTCAAAGTGCTGGCAAGCAAGGTTGAAATGAAACCCAAGTGGAATATAGAAAAGATATTCAACCAGTGAATATTTTAACTATGTCACAGTTTTTCTGTGAAAAGGATTTTTTAGTGAGCTTTTAGACATTCAGTATGTGAATGGAATTAATCAACATATATTTTTTCTTTTTCTTCTTTTTTTTTTTTTAAATAAGGAGATTTAATTTTTGAAATAAAAGACTTTGCAGACTGCTTTAGACGAATATCCATCAAGAAGAGCTTGGACAGAGCTGATTTGGGGTTGGATCATGGGTGTGGATTAGCCTGCCTCAAAAGGTCTATGCCAGCTGTGTTTTCTGTTGCTGTATTTCTTGGGCTAGTGAAGACTGGCAAAACCCCTCAAATTTCTATACTAAATTAAGTAATGGTAGGATTGAGAGTAAATAATTGACTCAAATTCTGGATTTCTAGTTCCTACATTCCTGCAATTTAAAGACTGCTTTTGGGTAATCAGATGTATTAAATTTTTGGACTTTGCTTTTTTATAGAATTATAATGGAATGAAAACCATGATTCCGAGTTCTGAATAAACTCTGTAGTAGCATTCAGTTGTTCTGTTTCTCGTTAGCAGAACAGAAAATTGCACCTGTAAATGTAAAAATTCACTGATGTATCTGACTTTTGCTGGGGTCACAAACCATTGGTAAATGCTAAGCAATTTACTGAGCTATTGCATTACTTTTCCAGAATATGTGGTCTACAGCTAAAGAGGAAAGTGTCAGCATTCACATTTGAGCAACTTCCAAGTACACATTAAATATCTCATTTTTTTTTTACCTTTTTTTTCTCCCACACAACTACCTCTTTGAAAGCATAAGCATCATTTAATGTCTGTGTTTTACTAATAATGGGTTTTGTGAAAACCAAAAATTGTCAAGGTAAAGAGTATGACCTCCTCCATTTTCTCTTTAGTCTTGTGTTGCAGCGCTGTACCTCATTTGTTACCTTACTGCACTTCACTGCAAAAGCTAATTACAGTTAAAATTAAACTCTATAGAGTGTGTCCTGCCACCTTTTAGCTGCTAGACACAAAGAGGCTGATTCCTGTGTATTCACCTCTTGTTTAGAAGATTCATGTTTATCTAATGTGAAGTCAATATTATTGTCCTGAAAAGAGTTAGAGTATTGCTAACAATCCATCAGGGAGTGCTTCTTTATAGCACTGACGCTATGCTCTAGTGGCTCAGAAACCATTTAACAGTGCTAAGATTCTGATCTACCTTGGTGCATTAACATTCAAACCATCATTTATCTCTTCTTAAATGCTTAACAATAAAATAGTTCATCGTGTTTAACAGTCAGGTATTTTGTAAGGGGAAGGAAGGAGAGAATGAAATACCAATGGAAGCAATGGAAAAATACTGAGAAACGTGAACCAAACTCTCTAGGTCTCCCTCTATGCAATATACACCACTAGATAATGTATTACATAGGATTCAGGAGGCCTGGGTGGGTCGGTATCTCTTAAAGTATATAAATTTATCTACTTATGAACTGGAAGCACTATGTTACCTTTATACTGGATGGGGAGAATTAGGCCTCCAGAACATGACTTATTTTAGGATGAGATGAAAACTGCTTCAAATTTTATCTCCATTGTCTCTAAGAGGGGACATAGGCGAGTAGCTGTGATTCCAGGATTGAAACTTAGAGGTATCTAAGTTAGGGCAGGTGAATTGAAGTGTGGATGTCTATTGCTTGCTCTGGTTTTGTGAGGGTGGAAAATTCACTCAATTTTTCTTCTGAAATGTATAATCTGGTTTATTATTATATCTTTGTATTATTCTGTCAATGACCTTGGTAGTCTCCTCTCTAAACCATTTGTGATATCCCACATGTATGTAGTTACATAAATATATATTTGCAAAAAGAAAAAAAAAAAAGTAGGGAGGGAAACAGTAACACACTGTACACTGGAAGAAAAAAAATTATATTAATAGTGATATGCTTGAATGTAGAAGAACTACAGAAATCTTTTTTGCGTTTTGTTGCACATAATAGAGCAAAGTGGGGCTGAAAGTTTAATATCTGTTTCAACTGATGAGTCTATGCTGCAGAGTTTCACAGAATGCAGGAGGTGCCTGTGCTGGGCCTGGGAACTGCTTTGTCCCACAGCACAGCCTGGGGTCATTACGGCCTGATGGGGTGGCCAAGTCCTGATCAACCCTTTCCGTAACTTCTGCCACCTGCTGTGGTCACCAGTCCTTTGAAGAAACATTTGAAACACAGAGATATTCCTCTAGTGCTGCCCAGCACAATTCTGCCTCTTTATACAAGTTCAGTTTTTCCACAGCCACAGGTAGTGTTCGTTTGTGAGGGCAGCCTGTATTAAAAACTTACTGCAAGTAAAAAATGCAGATGTTTTAAAATTAACTCTGTGCAAATTTCATATTATTTCTGTCTTTGTGATACCAGTTTGTTACTTTTTTTTTTTTTT
>VXBN01031006.1:2802697-2966033 GCA_013397395.1 Sinosuthora webbiana
GATGGTGGGGGACAAGATGGGGGGATATTGTTTGGTTGGTTTTTAAACATTTTTTTTTTCCCTTGCTGTCCCTGTTCCAGTACAAGAAACACAAGAAGCAGTGAGGAAGTAAGGCTTCAACTGTAATCTCATTCTTCCATTGTACCTCCTCCAAGATCATTAGAATAGCTCCTGCTTTGCTGGAACTGGTTTGTGTGAGATTAGGGTCAGGCTTCACTGCTTTGTTTTAGACTGTCATTTTTTTGGAGATTTTAACTTTACACTGTTTATTTTTTCTGCCTCCCCATTTGTTCATTCATCTTCCAACCTACTTTTTAAAGGATTTTACTAGAGCAGGATGAGAAAAAATTACAATGATCACACAAAATGCTAATGTTCTGCTGAAGTACAAACAGCAAGATTACTTTTGGTAGCAAAAGAACAGTTATGAATAGAGAGATATTTTGTCTTTTTGCTGTTAGTAATGTATTCGTTTTTCTTTTAGTAGATAATACTGTTACATTTATCCTGTGATTTTAACAATGTCACATTCACACAACAAGGTCATTTAACCTGTGTTTGGTAGGCAAACACATAAAGCTGCAAGATAGCATGTAATGCAAACTATTTTCAAATTGGGTCCGGGAATTGGAATGACAGAATGAGTGAACTCCAGATTTGAAGAGCAAACATTTAATGTGGCATGTTCAGCATTGGCCAACTTGATTAGATTAAATGCCATATTTTCATGCAAGGTGTAAATATTGAACTACAGCTCTATGCTGTAGATCAAAGCTGTTTGCTTGGCTGAGATGATTAAATAAGGGTTAATAAATATAACCTCTGTTAAATCTTCTATAACCAAATTTATCTCTCAGCTTCACCTACCGTAGAATTAATAACTAAAGCTGGTAATTGTGAGCCAGAACATTTAGGCACAATATCTCTTGAGCAGAGTGTTTGATATTTGCTCAGAGCAAGAGTTGTAATTGACTGACAGTCACAGCAAATGAACTGGTTCTCATTTGCTTGTCTGGACAAAGGTGCAGGGGTGATCTGACCATCTTGTTCTTGGTGTGCCAAAATGTGATATGGCAATTAGCAGTTGTGTGCATCTTCTGCTGCAAGGCACTGTGTAAAAAGGTTCAGGGCTTTGGCAGATACCCTGGTGCCTTTGACTAAGTAAAACTTGCAGAGGGAGACTCCCACCTCTTCTGGAGCAGAAGACCCAGTGAAAATTAGGGTGAGAGAAAGAGGGGAAGGAAAAAATGACTTTGTGAGGATGTTCTTATTCTTGATTTTTTTCTATTCAAGGATATTTTCTATTTTTAGACAACTTTTAAAGTTGTCTCATTTAGCAGGCAACAGACATCAATATGCAGGGAGTGACAAAGCTGAAAAATTCATGTTCAGTGTCCCTGGCAACTTTTCTACTCTGTGGCCAGCTATCTTACTGTGGTGAGTTGGGCTCTCTTTGCCTTCAATACACAAGATGAGATTTCTGGAATTTCTGTTTATCTATCAGCAGTCCTTAAAGAGATCTTTCTGTCTCTATTTTAGAGTTTGAAATACTAATCATACTCTACCAATCTTGACAGAATTTATCATAAGACAAATAATGACATTAGAATGATGAATGGACTTTATCAAGGAGGATGATAAGCAAGTGCACACTAGTGCTGGCTGAGATAGGCAAAGATGGAGCATATAGTGCATGGCAGCTCAGCCCCAGACTACAGGATAAAAGAAAGATGAATTATACAGTGCTAACCAGCATGCCCAGAATTTTACAAAGTTTTTTCAGAATTTGCATTTCACTGCTTTGACTGGTGTCTGGCACTAACAAATTTTCAGAAAAACCACATGCAAGCTATTTTTCATCCTTGAGAAGGGGGAAAATAGAACAATCCAACAATATTTATTTTATCCACAAATCTTAAAAAGCCTTTTTTTAAAGAAAGTCCTAAAACAGAAAAAAACCCACAAAATATCAGACTCTTTCTGCACATGGTAGATATTCTGGCTTTACTTGTGAACGGTATTAGAACCACGAAAATGACTAATAATTACTATGGTATCAGACACAAAAATAAAGCATTGTATGGGAAAAGTAGTGTAGCTGTGAGAAAAGTGAGTTCTGTTATTATAGAAAGCTTATTATTACATCCTGCTGCTGCTTTTGACAATTTTGAAGACAGTGTTAGGGATAGGTTGCTTTGCTCTCTCAGATACTCCATGAGTAGAAAACCATTTATTGCATTTTAGATAGAGAAAATATACTCTATGCCTTTCTTCTCTTCATGAAACCCTATTTTGGAATACTGTCCATGCACGTGCTGCGTGATTCAGCTATGACAAGCCTGGAAGGGAGAAAGGGAGAGATGAGGCACAAAGGTTTAATGGCTCTGCAGGAACTCAGCAGCTTGTTAAGGCAGTGATGTGTAGCAGGGGCAAGAAAAGGCAGCCAGGCACAGCACAAAGCATGCGTGGCAAGGCCAGAATTTTGATTGCAAAGATCTGCCATTCAAGACATGACGTTATTCCCAGAAAGGCAAGCAATTACAGCGTGAAAGTCCTGCAACAAAAGCTTGACTTGCTTTGGCCAGGACAGCCTGTTTGGATTTTGACAAATGAACTGACGTCCATCGGCCTGAGCCTGCGTGAGGAAAAGGACAGTGATGCTGCAGGGATAGCTGGGAATGAGGTCCTGGAGCTGCAGGACTGCAAGAGGAGCAAGGGGAAAGAACTGAGGGAACTAAGTAAAGGAAATGCATTCAGAGCAGTGCCCACAGCAACCAAGCCATGTGGCAAAATTGCGTGAGTGACAGACTGCCACCTCTGTAGCGGCAAACAAGGTTCAAGTTTAGTACTAACAGTACTTCTGATCTGCCATGACTAAACCAACAAATGTGACAAAAAGATCAGGAGTGGGAAAGATTTATGTTGATATAAAAACGAAGGGAATGGCAAAAAAAAATACCCAAAATAACTACAGTTCTTTAGGTTTTAGGAAGTTTTTCCATAAGAATTTTTATCCTAAAAGGACGGCTTGCAGATAGGCACCGTGTTTCTTTATGCATAAGAAGGAAATATCAAAGAAATAGGAAAGAGGTAATATCTTTTCTTAGGATTCTTTTAAGAAAGGAGGATAATGATTATATTTACAAAAGAGTTGTTTTCAATGCACATAAGTTCAAAGGACAGGATGGAAGTTTTAGCAGTAGGGTCTGTGTTATTTTAATGGAATGCAAATGACTATTTTTAACATATGCACCTAATAATTCAGAGGGTGTTGTCTTTGATGAGGCCTTAAGGGCAATTTCACAGGAAAGGTGGAATATTTCTGTCACATAAGAGAACTTCATCTGCACTTCATTCACTGAAAAATATAAAGATGAAAAACTATCCTTCAGTCAAAGAAGGGAAGATAAAAGATTTAGATAATGGAACTAAAGCTTGTGTGTTGCCAGAGAGACGGGATTCTTCATGAAAAGGGTTGTAGTTAATTCCTCCAGGCACACACAGTTCATATTTCTGGCAAGACAGCCAGACATACTGGGTGCATGGGTAAATGAAAATACAACTGGTGTGTTACAGACACACAAACACGAGTACTTGTGAAAAACAGACCATGCAAATATCTAATGCAAAAATGTCATAATTTTTAGCACAGTTTTGCTAAATTCTGAGAACAGCTCATGGAGGATTATCACAGATCATTATTACAGAGGACTGGGAGCACTGATGGATGAGAGGCTTGACATGATTTGGCAGTGTGCACTTGCAGCCCAGAAAGCCAAGCATGCCCTGGGCTGTGGTCAGCAGGTGAGGGACGAGATTCTCCCTTTTCTTGCTCTGGTGAGACCCCACCTGGGATACTGTGTCCAGCTCTGGGGTCCTCAGCACAGGAAGGATCTTGTACTATCTGAGTGAGTCCAGAGGAGGCCATGAAGATGATTAGAGGGATGGAGCCCCTCTTCTATGAGAGAAGGATGAGAAAATTTGGATTTTTTAGCCTGGAGAAGAGAAGGCTGTGGGGTGACCTTATTGCAGCCTTCCAGTATCTGAAGGGAGTCTACAAGAAGGCTGGGAAAGAACTTTTTGCAGGGGTATATAGTGACAGGACCACAGGGAGTGGCCTTAAGCTGAAAGATGGTAGGGTTAGTTTAAATATAAAGAAGAAATTCTTTGCTGTGAGGGTGGTGAGACACTGGAAATGTACCAGATTGGGCTGGGTGGGGTTTGAGCAACCCATTCTAGTGGAAGATGCCTATGGCAGGGGGTTGGAACAAGATGGTCTTTAAGGTCCCTTCCAACCAAAACCAACCTGTGATTTTATGACTGATTCTGTGACTGGTTCTATGAATCTGTGATATTTAACAGTATTTGCCTAAGAGTCCTTTTTCTTTTCTTGCAACAAGACAGGTTCTGTATTCACTGCCTAAATTAAAAATTATTACCATGATACTGTGTTCGTGCAGAAATTTAACACAAGATAAGAGGATCTGTGAAAATACAAGTTTCCTGAAGCCGGGTACCCTCTGTTTCCAAGAGATCATGCAGATAAAATTCATCAGAATTAAATCTTCTGTGAATCCTAGGTTTTGACACTCCTGACAATGTTAGCAGAGCCAGCTTGACCCTGTATAGTTTAACACAGAGGGACTCTACTCTAGTCTCCAGTTTTAGTTACACTGAAGGATGTCACTGCCCTCAGTTCTTTGTATTTTTTCCTGTGACCAGTAAGAGTCTCCCTCCCCTTTAGGTATATTTGCATCACATTAAAAGTAGGAAATAAAAACACATTTAATCTAGCAAAGCATAGGGTTGAGGTTTTATATCATAGATAAAAATTTTAAGCCTATATCTGACAGGCAGACATTGTTAAGTATGCAGGGTTGCTCCTGAGGTATTCTTCAGATCTGGAACTATGGAGCCAATTCAGCTGCTGGTCCATCTGCTGTGAAGATGTGATATTCATGGACAGGTCTCTAGCTCAAGGCTAGGGATACCAGATTTTTCTGCATCTTTCCATCCACAGCAGAACCTTTTGTCTTTAAATTTTTTATTTACAGAAATATACATTACTGTGTCTTTGATTAGAGTTGCACATTTGTGAGACTGCAGATGAAAGACTTAGGGGGATTGTGTATTTTTTTTTTTTTTTAAGTAAAAAGTATTTGATGTATGGATCCTTCTTTTGAAGTTTCCTTTCTGTCTCTGCAGCAAGCTGAACTACAGAGTAACCTCACTCCTCTGCCTTCCAAGAGGGTGTGATGTGCTCCACCACACTTTCTCATAGCTTAATTCTACCTTAGAATTATAACAAGTCGTGACTCTAGACCATCAACTCAGCCGCTTGTTACTCACTCTCTGCAGAAGACAGGGATGGCATATGAGGAAGCAACGACAAATTTGACATTTAAAATGATTTTTCCAAATCAGATCACTTGTTTGCCTTTTGTCAGCTTGGAGTATTCTGACTGTCACAGGCCAGCTGAAGAGATAAGCAAATCCTTCCCTTCTAATTAAAATAAATAAATAAATAAATAAAAAGACACTGATAACAGGTATAACAGATAGTATCATATTTTAGTATTAAATCAGAAGCAGCACAATTTTAATCTATTCCATATTGTTACTGCCTTCATGCTGTACATGACATTTAGCTTCAAGAGAAAGAAAATAAATGGATAAAAAAAATCAATGTTGCATATGTAATGGACTGAAAATTTGCTACGTGGTGATTTTTCAGGTTTATTATAAAAATGTCATATAATAATATAAATGTAAATAGGAAACTGTTAATAAGCAGTGAATTCTCAGAGACTTGTTTTTCACTTTGTTCAAATTTTATCAATGACTTAGGAGGAAGCATGAAAACAGTTTGCATAAAGAAGTATATAACAAATATATAACAAAATGTAAGCAAATGAGAACAGAACTCATGCTGATGTACCCATGGCACAGGGAGATTTGATATTGGAAAGACTAACTTAGAAAGGAATTGTAAATCATTCTGCCTAATTACTGGAGATTGGAGATGGTTCTCTCCTGAGGTTGCTTTCATCTTTGTATATCTTTGATTCTACAGAAAGACATGATTAAACAGAAAAAGCTCCCAGATCAACACTGTAGCTGCAAAGAACAAACATGGTATTCAAATAACTTAATAAGGGAAAACCTAACTACAATATAATGTTATTAGTGTTCCAATATAAACAAAACAACCAGTATATTGATAACTTTGAGAGGTTTTCAAGAAGCAGCATGAAAATGACCACAGTATTGTAAGATGTGCTCTAAACAGTGAAGATCAGTCAAAATGTGCATGTCTAAAGCTTATACATTCATGGCTTAGTGATAGTGCCATTTCACAGCACCCCCTTTCCCATCTCTTGATACCACGCCCCATTGAGATATTGAAAAACATGTTTGTGCAGCTATGCAAAGAGCTAGAGCGGGACAGCACTGGCCTAACAAATGTGTATTCCTTTTTCTAGGAAGAGAAGAATCCAGAGTAAGCAGATGAGAAGCAAAGGGACCTCACATAACTGCTGTTGTTTCCAAAAGTAGAGCCTCACCTCCGAGACAGTCAAAATTGTGTTTGGTTTTCTGTTTGAGGAAGACTCATGCTTTTATGGATCTGAGTTTAATGTCAGGGAAAGAGGGCAACCTGGATCCACTTTGAGAGATAGGACATATACTGTCATGCTGACATACAGAACTACAGAATCACAGACCATTCTGAGTTGGAAGGGACCCACAAGGATCATCAAGTCCAACTCTGAAAGGAATGGGATCACAGGGATCACGTCCTCGGTGCTGTTGGCACCGTGCTGTAACCAACTGAGCTGATCTCAGGGTAGAGTCATGAAACAGTCTCATCCTGGTGACACTGCAGTGGGAAGAGCTGTTGACTCCCCTGAGGGCAGAGACACTCAGCAAATCAGAGATGGACAATCACCAACCATAGGCAGGTGTTGGATTCTGCACCTGGTATGGAGCAACTCTGGCCATGTGCATAAACCGGGGCACAGGAGGCTGGAAAACAGCAACAGAGAAAGGGGTCTGGGGGTCCTGGTTGATGGAAAGTTGCATTTCAGCCAGCTCTGCCTTGGCAGCCAAGAGGGACAACCCTTTCCTGGGGGGCATCAGGCCCATCATGACCAGCTGGGCAAGGAAGGGGATTGTCCTGCTCTGCTCTGGGCTGGGGTAGCCTCAGCTTGAACGCAGGGAGCACTTTGGCCACCTCATTATAAAAAAAGACGTTAAACTATTATCAAGTGTCCAAAGGAGTGCAAAGACAGTGAAGGGCCTTGAGGGGAAGCCACAGGAGGAGTGGCTGAGCTCACTTGGTGTGCTCAGCCTGAAAGAGGCTGAGGGGGGATGCCATTGCAATTACAGCATCCTCAGAGTTGTAGGGGTAGGGGAAGGTACTGATCTCTGTGTTCCTGTGATCAGTAACAGGACTCAAGAAAATGGCATAAAGGAATCAGGGGAGGTTTAGGATGGATATCAGGAAAAGGTTCTTCACCCATGGGGTGGTTGGGCATTGGAACAGGCTGCCCAGGAAAGTGATCACAGTGCCAAGCCTGTCTGAATTCAAAAAGCATTTGGAAAATGTTCAGGCACATGGAGAAATTCTTGGGGTGTCCTGCACAGTGCCAGGGGTTGGACTTGATGATGCTGAAGGGTCCCTTCCAACTTAGCATATGCTATGAAAACGTGCCATGGATCTCTTAGATCAGAAGAAACAAGTCTGAAAAGCAAAGAAAGGGGATAGGGGAGTGCTGCTGCTATTGAGAACACAGTTTTGTTTATGGGCCAACACATTGGCAGTCACACAGGCTGATATTAACTACATCACCCTCTACAGCTCCCTCACAGGGGGCAGCAGAGGGGCACTGCTGATCTCTCTGGTGACGAGCAATAACACTTCAGGAAATTAAATTAAGCTCCATCAGATTGTACATTAGGAAGAGGTTTTTAACTGATGCAGTGGCTGGTCACTGGAACACTGGAACAGGTCCTCAGGGAAATGGTCACAGGCACAAGCCTGTCAGAGTTCAAGGAAAATCTGGATGATGTTCTTATGGATACAGTTTAGTATCCATAAACTGTATGGCCGTATATGGCTGTATGTATGTATCCGTATGACCCTTGTGTGTTCCTTTCAATGTGAGATTTTCTGTGATTCTGCAATTCGTGCTGTTTTCAAAGACATAAATGTTTAAATGAAGATGGGATGTAGAAGGCTTCGGAGGTACTGAGAACAGCAGAAAGACTTTTTAAGGTACAGGAGGTTGAAAGCAGCTGCAAGTACCTCTTTATGACTATTTTTCAAAGAGAGTTTGCTACAGAATTCTCTTATCCAGATTTGTATCTAAGCACTTTCCCCCACCAAGTATTACATACAAGAAAACAGCAACTGTGGAACAATTAACTGGTTAATAAACAGAGTGTGAGGTTCCTCAGGCACCTGGGCCTGCAGATGCTGTTTGAGGGCTGTGTAGAGGACTCCCTAGAGAAACCATTTTATTCTATAATCCTGCTCTTATGACATTACGCAGAGGAAAAGCAATCTTGGCATAGTACTGGAGCTGCTGAGTTTTGCTGTCTTCTCAGACAGCACTAACTGCTGCTCAGTTGAGTTGCATCCTTCCCATTTCTTATGTTCAGGACAGGGATGAATTAATTAAATCTTACAAATCCATACATTTTAGGACAGGGGAGGAAAAATGGAAGAGGAAAGGAAACAACAGTCTCATTGTATCCTCTGTGGTATAATTTTCTACATTAATTCCCTCTCTACCTCTCTCCCCACTTCTTTAAAACACATGGTAAGGGCCATCATCACACATGAAAAAACACTTACAGGGTATATTTGGTACAGCATTCGAGCACAATGCTGTGCAGTAACACAGATTTTCTAAATTGCCACATTATGGATTGCACTCTGCAGCTTATTACAGATTGATTTCATTTGTTATTTTTCCAAGTTTCTCTTCTATAAGAAATAAAATCTTAGAAGCATTACCTGTAATTGCTACTTAAGATTTTTCAATTGACACCATACTCTTAGCTGAGTCAATTAGCTGTGTGAGGTAAAACTTCAGTAGGTGTAAATGTAGTTCCATTTGCTTCACCGGAGTTGAAACAGTGATAACTAGATGAAGATCTGTCTCATAAATCAATAAAATTTCAAATAATTATTTTTCTGAGTTCTGTGGTGCAGCTTATCCACACTTTTTTTTCCGAGAGAAGTTCTTCTACGGCTGCTAATTTCTCATATATCTTATACGTATATTCCTGCATGTTTCTGTGGATAAGGTGATGAAGTATTTGCCAAAAAGGTAAGCCGGTAAAGGTTTTAATGCTGAAAACATGCAGTTCTGTAAAATAAACACAGCAATAAAAATATTTTAGTAATTGAAATTGTGTGGATATTCAGAAAAATAAAGGTATGTATTAAATCAGTGATAACGTAGCTTTTTCTCAAGTTTTGGACAAGTGTTATTTACCCTCATCTATTATTCACTCTAGTCCAGTGCAGCTGTTGGTGTCCTAAGACACAGGATTATGAAAGCAATAATAGGGTGGTCTGGGAAAAATGGCAATAGAATAAATCTGATGTTTTTCAGAGGCCTTGCAGGACCAGTAAAGACTCCAGTCTTTTAGCCCAGTCAATACAGTGGTGCCATTGCTTGTAACAGGAATGCAAGTAGGGCCAAAGAAAGGAGGAGATATTGGAAGATTTGTGCACACCTCACTTTAACTGCACAGGTTTTGAACTATAGCATTCTTATCATTGTTAATGGATCAAATTGTTTAGTTAGCTAAATTGAACTAATAATAAATTATTGGCTTTACATACCAAGTTTGTTCCTTTTGCCTATAGTAAGACTTAAAAAGAAAAAAAAAATAGGCAACCTAACCCCTAATTTAGAGGCAAGAAATTGAGAGCACAATGCACTGAGTAGGTAGAGCTTGGGATCTTAAAATTTCTTTCCTGCAAAGACTTAATTTTAACCTTAATTTGGTTTGCACTCGAACATACGCAGAATTAATGCAATAGTTCCAGATTTGTTAAGGAAGAGAGAAAAATTGCCAGCACATTACATGAAATAAATATTTTGCACACATTGTAAAGAGAGGAAACTCAGAGTCTTAAATTACTTCTTCACTTATCTCAAGCTAACATTTGTGTAAATCTTTTTTGACTCTAGCAACTGCAAACATTCACAGAACACTGTAGTTCTCCTGCTCAGTGACTATATATTGATGGTTAATCCCAAGAGATGCTGTTAAACATATGTCTGGCACTTTGAACTCTGAACTATTCTGCAGCTTTCTTGTACATGAAAGGCTGATCTCCAGTGCCACTGAAATGCCACCCTTCAGTGCTCTTTTCACTCAGTGTTTTTACCTTTTCACCTCCATCTTTTCTTTTGAAACCTTGAGCCAACAATTGTTTCTCTCTTAATAAAGGCATTTTTGTCTGTGTGTTTTCTTCTCTGGTGGGGATCCAACTCACATGCTTTCTCACACCTTGGCAACACTATTGTCAGTTTCCTCCAGTCTCCTGCACTTCCTGGACCATGGACACAGGTAGTTCAGCCCCTGGGCTTAGGGTTAGTGGTCATTGTCCTTCAATCCACTTGTGCTGAATTCTGAATGGTTCAAATATCCATTTTGCTTTGTTAGACTTGAGACTAGATGTCTTCTTGCCTTTTCTTTGAACGTACATATTGATGAAGCAGCATGTATAAAAATAACTCCTCCCTTCCCTTTGGCTTGTGAAGATCCATAGTTGTGAACCCTGGCTGCAGGCAGCACCTCTCTTCAAAGCTGAGCACTTTTTTCCCTGTGGGATGTGACCTTTTTGTCCTTTCCTGGTTTTGAGCTCAGGCCACTCTTTGGCTGACTCACTGAGAGCCACCCCAGGGGCTGGCGCCAGCAGGCTGTAGGCAGAGGTGTGACACTCAGCCTGCCCTGGGATCCCTGTAGGCAGCAACACCCAAGAGCACTGAGCACAGCAACCCACCGTCCTTCCCTTGAGATTCTAACCCTGAATTAAGTACATAATTAACTAAATGAGCATGTTAGTAATTATCTGGGTATGGAGTAGTCTCACTTTCAGCCTGCGAATACAGACAATATTATATACATGTGTTTTGACACATGCATTTAATGGCATTTGTGCCCACAGCGTTAATGATTTTGGTCCAGTGTTAGCTGTGCTATATCACAGACATAATAGAGAAATATCTCAGGAAATAGCAGGAGGTTTCCAATTCAAACTAAATTAGAATTATAAGACTGCCATGATCTTTGTGGAGCTTTGGCTGCTTTATTAAGTACCCACTTAAACTTACACCAGACCAATAATGTATTTGCTCAGCCTGAGAGTCTCTACAATGAGGAAAAAATGTATTACAAAAATCTTTGTTTTAATTTACTCTAACAATTTTCAGAAACTGCTGGAGTCTCACAGGTATGATCCCGAATAAATTGCTGTGTCTGCCACTGCTAGTAATGAAATGGCAATGCTTTTAAATATAGATTTAATTTAGGGCCTCAGTTGGCCACTATACAATTTTAATTTTTTGGGTTAAAAAGGAGGATTAAATTTCTTACTGTGACTAAGAGATGTGTGAGCAGCTTATTCTGTGTTCATTAGGACTCATCCACGGGAAGTAATAAAACTCTGTCACTGGACTGACAGAGATGGGAAGGGCTGCCATAGCCTGATGTGTTGGGCAATGAAAACAAATCTTCTTCCAGAACTTCTAGCTCTGTGCTATATTTTTTGGAAGAAACTATATTTGTCTTTCTTGACAATCCAAAATGTTTTTGGATTGTGAAAATGTGAAAAGAGTTGTGTAAAAGAGTTGTGTAAAAACTCTGAAAATTCTAAGAAGAATAATATAATTACTAGGCTTGGGGAAAATACTTCAGTCTTTTCATCACAATTTTATCTAAGTCTGGTCATATAGGATAAATGTAGAATAACTTCAGTACAAATATTATGAAATTGAAAATAAAAAATTGAAAGTTTTAAAAAAATTTTGAGTTAATTTGATTTATATTTCTTTTGGATTTCTTAATTCACATTACTTTTAGAGTATTGAATCCTTTGTCCTGGTTTGGGATTGTAGATTATTTTAGAATCCCACAATTTTTCTATGTGATTTCCCTTTAATCTGTTTCTCCTGTGGCCTGAATATCTCTCATCTGTTATTAGATTCTGTTATCTATTTGATATGAGTTTAGCAGATGCTCATCTGATTTCTGTTCCATTAGAAGTCATTCTTCATTAGGACTTCCTTTTGGAGAAGAACTTACTACACTCAGGGATATAAACTGAATGATATCAAAAGCTTCTTGATAAGGCACCTGGAGGAGAAAAATAAGTGGGAAGCAAGGCAAGGAGAAAATTAAATTCAATAACAAAGAGTACAAAGTCAAGAATTTAGGGCCAATAGAAATTTCTGCTCTAAGACGGTCGGTTATTTTTTGGAAACAATATAGAAAGAGAAAATGAGTTGATCAGTAGATCACTGTATAGAGATACAGGGGTATCAAAGTTACAGTTCAAGGCACCAAGGAGACCTCAAATTGGTCATCACTGCTGGCACTCAGGCAGGATGAGTTATAAACTAAGAGTCTGAGGAAGAACTGTGAGGATGATCAGAGTAGAGACGACACTGCAATATCTTTTTTAATTTAGCAAAATGAAAAATATACATGGGTTAGAGCTTGATATTAGTTGGTTCATCAAAGTGAGCATTATATAGCAAAAAGAGCTCTTTGAGTTAAAAGACATAAAAACAAATGTGCCTGAACTGTCTATGAATAAATTTAATTTGGACTTCTGAAACTTTTCTCATCATCAAGGCACTAAAGGAGTGGAGCAATACCTCTCTGTGATGGCCTGAATTGGACTTCCGCATAAGGAGTAACACTGTGTAATTTTGTCACTTGAAAATGAAATCTGATCCAGGATGGTTTTGTCTCTTTCCAGTCTCAATCCTTTTGTTCTACAACATAGGATGTTTTGTCTTTTATTTCATTGCAGTGACAACACATACATACTCTCTACTTGCAGTGACCACCTATATAAATGTGTGTTTGTGTGTGTGTGTTTCTTCTTGAAGACACATCACATCTTCATAGATGTCATCTTCTCAGTGCTTGGCAGCTGCAGTGAAAAGTATCATCAGTTTTTCTTTTTTTTTTTTGGCCAGGAGACCAAGAATGAAGGAGATTCTGCTCCTCCCTGGCTGCAGTGTTTACTGAAGTCTAAAGAAAGTCCCCTCTTTCTACTGACTGTGCACATCACTGTGCAACAATAGAGGGTTTCAAAGCTCTTTTTCTTAGAAACTCAAGGAGCCACCACTCAGCCCCATTCAGCCTTCTTGTTTTGTGTTGCTTGTCTACAGGTTTTCTGTGAGAAAAAGAAAACCAAGGTGGAAAGAGACATGGCTCATTGTTAATAAGAGTACTAGACATAAAATGGTGCAATGCAGGCTGGTGCCCTCAGCTTGTACATGCTGATTTTCAAAACTTCAATACACGTAATGATACATCTTTTTGCATAAAATACTTATTTTGGCACATTTGGTGAGGTGAATTTTAGAGAAAGTTTGTTTCTGAATTTCATAATTCAGGAAAAAAAAAAGAAAGAAGCATGTTATAGTACTCTAGAGATTAAAGTACTGTTTGGTACATATGTATGTTCTAGCTAATCTTTTCAAAGCCTCAAAATTTTTAAAGCCAAGCTAATGATTTTTAACTTGAATGCCCTATGCAACTTGCTTTCTGCTGTGCTAGGTATGCAGGCTCCACTGGTCCATGGAGGAAACAGATGAGAATAGAAATGTATAACTGTGCTTTAAAATGCAGCCTGTGTAAGGGAAGAGTTGCTTCCTGCATTTGCCACTAGTGACACGAACAACTCAAGATAGAACATCTGGAGGCTGTCTCCAGTAAACAGGTATTCACTGGCAGCTGGTAAGATAACTCTCACTGAGAAACAAATGAAAACCATGTCAGGAGCATATCCTTGGCAATTAATATCACAGGATTAGATTGCAAGAACTACTGATTTTGCTTCCTTTATTTCATGGCAGTGGTATCCAAAAGTGAATAATGCACACCCCCATAGCATGGTGGCAAGATAATTACAAGCTGATTACTCATTTGGTTTGGCCACATGAAGAGTTGTTAAATACTACTGAGAAGGCAACATTTCCTACTGACGCTTCAGTGTTTTTATTTCTTAATATAGTGATCTTCTAGAAGTTCAGACTGTGTTTAACTAAACAGTTTTGCATTTTTCACCTGTAACTGGCTTTGAGAAGAATTACTACCTCCATACTAACAAATATGCTAAAAAGAGTTACAAGCTTGGTAAAATTGTATGTCACTCACACTTTGATGCTTTATGACAGGAAATGCCATGAAACGTAGTCTAAAGCAGCCTTTATCGGTCTAATTTGATAGTTATGCGTTGAACATCACCACATTATAAAATTTAGATTGGAAGAGAGTTCAAGTGGTCTCCACCTCTCCCAGCATTCAAAGGAGGTTGCTCAGGATTTTTTTCTTTTGATCAGGGAAAACTTCAAGACTGGAGGAAACACAAGCTGTTCCTCAGTCTAACCATCTTCATTCGGATGGGTTTTCTCCTTCATTTCCACATAGTTTCGTTTGCAAAACCTTGGATTCCTTAGATGAATACCAGTGCATAAAATCACAAAATGTTTAAGGTTGAAACACTCTGAAAATATTTATGTGTGCTTCAATAAAGTAAAATATATTGAACTGAATCAAACAACACACTATATAACAATATTTCTATGGTTTTTGGAAATGCTTTCTTTTCTGTCTGTTTCTGAATTTGAATGGAATGTTTTCTTCAATTTTGGGAACCATTGACAAATTGTACACATTTCTGTAGCAGAATCAATTGCTTTTGACCCAACTTCTTAGAGTACTTAGGAATAATATCAGAAAGATACTTCCTAACAAAAACTATATGTCTCCAGACTCACTCACTGGGTTTGAAAATTTAAGTAGCTGGAAAATATAGTGTGTCAGTAAGTGGGACTACTGGAGTCTCATTTCACCCAATCTGTTTTCTTTGGTTGTTTGGGAGGTTTTTTGGGGGGTGGGTGGGTGTTTTTTTGGTGGTTGGGGGTTTTTTTGGGTTGTTTTTTTTTTTTGGTGTTTTTTTTTGTTTGGTTGGCTGTTTTGTTTTTGCTAGCTTGTTTGGTTGACATGATGAAACTCGAATTTTTAAATGTCTAATTTTTTAAAACACTTTTCTGTGATATGAGGTTGTCATTTAAGCTGAAGTAATACAGAAACAAAACACCACCTTCAAATGAAACCAAGAAAATAATTCTTCACTCTGAAATGAGCTTAATTTTAAGAAATATAATAATTTATTGATTGTTCCACTTTTGAGGAGATATAATCAATGGATGTCATTTTGCAGAAAGGGTACAAGACTTTTTTTGTATACAATATATTTAGTTGCAATCCATTGAAAACCATCTCAGGAAGACAGTATTTCAAGTCTTGTGCAGCATATAATCATTATTTTAAAAAGGATTCATCATACTGCTGGGATGAAAAATTCACACCAAACAGACAGTATTTAATGAGTAAATCAATAATGCTCATTTCAGGAAAAAATTAGGTATGGAATATAGCTAGGGAAGATAATAAAGCAAGATCAAATACTAAACCTCAGAACTGATGACCCATTAGGGATAATACAATTTACTTCAGTATCAAGCTGAAGTATATTAGGAAACTTACATCATAAAATTTGCTGTGTAAATGCAAATTCAATCTAATTTCTCATATGATTAAAGCTCAGAGAGAAAGGAATTCTATTATAGTGTTAAATAACAGTACATCAGTGAGTTACACTGGATAAGAGTAAGCATAAAATGGTGCTTATTATTAATAAACTGCTATATAAATATATCTTATTGGTCAGAGAGAAATATACAAGCCTGTTCTCAAACACAGTTCTGTTCAAAGATATGCTTGGTTTGATTTAGCTTAGAAATGCACTTTGTTGCAAACGCCAGCTTTTTTGTGTGTTTATCTGCATTTTTCCTCATCTGTGTTGCAGGAAATAACCCTTAGAGAACTGTGATTTGAGAAAGTGGGAAATAGAAGTTTCATTTCACAGGGGATTCTTCCCAGAAGAAGCCTTCCCAGCCTAAACTGCTAAAATTCTACCACCTCCATGAAGACAAAAAACCCCCAAATTAGAGTAAGAGCAGTGAAACTTCCTGTGTCCCTTAATTGAATCCCATTAAAATCACTGGGTAACAGGGGCAATTTTATATGGGAAGAAAGCTGTTCTAGTCTTCCAGTCATAAAGAAGGCTTGTCGTGACAAAAAAACTATCCAACACACAGCTTTACTGTGCAGGGCATGATAGACAGGATTGGCTGCTATGCTTTCATATTCACACTTCCTATGCTTTATGTGTGATTTCTTAAATAGCTCCAAGAAAAATCTAATTTTATTTTGTATGATTGTGCACATATCTGCTGCTCCTTTGTGCTATCGCTTGAGGGTCAGGTGAGAGATACAGTTAGAAAAATCTCTGTGTAGTGAAAAAATCCCCCAACCTGCCCATGAGTAGGGAAGAGTTTGAATCCCTTTTGAATCCCTGGAGATCCATTCAGCTTGAGAAATACAAGAATATACTGATATGTCTCATAGGGAACATAATAAATGCTGCCAGCATAATTCATAAAAAAATGTTATGTAAATCACATGCTGTGTTTGGCAGCATTACCAGCTGCTGCTGAAGCACAAGGGCTCAACTGTTATATACCTGTAACTGTGCTCCCTGAGCATGGTAAATATTTATGAGGATCATTTTTAGACCATCTCCATTTTGCCCACCACTGTATTAATATGTAGATGTCACAGCTAAAGTCATTGATCCACTTAAGATTTTCCTATTTCCATTATTATTCTTAAGAGGTTGCCCACAAAGGTAAGATGCATGCAGGGGTGCCATCCTTCTGCATACCTGAGTATTCAGGTGTTTGACCCTTCATGTTGGGAACCCCCAAAACCTTTTGTCATTGCCCTGTGGTCAGGGACAAGTCAGACAACAGCTGCTGTTGAAAGCTGTCTCAGACTCTGGTTCCATTTTCAGAGGTGTGGGCTAACTAAAAATGCAAAAGGGAGAGGGAGAGGAATACTATGACACTATGAAATAAAGTGTAAGAAATGTGTTTTGTTTCATAAAATCTCCTTGGATTGGAAGGAAACCCAGATGGTCCTAGATTTCTATCTTATTGTTGGAAATCAAATGCTGGCTGAGGTTTTAAGCTTTCAAGGACTGAAGTCCTTGTCAGTAGCGTGACTTTCTTTTAGGGAAGGCAAAACTAAGTTACTCAGAGAATTGTGAATATCTGTGGTGGAGCTGGTACCTCAACACAAGCCACAGTCTGGGAGGATAAAGAAGGAGTGGGTGCCTCAAAGTATTAGTTCATTTTCAATTAAAACAGTAGCCCTTGAATGCTAGACAAGAATAATAGCTTTGCTTTCTGTTGTCTCTCCTTTCTGTCTATTATGAAATACAAAACCTTTAAAAGGATCAAAGGAAACATTGCAAAATTCCAAGTGTAATTGAATGAGTTGGTAGAAATCAAAATATAGAAGATAATCTCATTTACTCTTCTGTACATATTACAGCTGTATGCAACATTTATAAACAAATGTAATAACAAATACTTTTCTCTTGTATCTCAGATATACAACTTCTTTATATTCTCCCATCATCAGCTGTTGCTCCAAGCTAATCTGTTTATTGCAGTTTTGTGTAAAGTATTGCATTTTCTCTTTTGGCACACCTCAAATGATCTTTCTGATATCATTTACACTGAGATATTTGTTTATTTGAAGAACCTTGGAATAAATGGTGCTCTTTTTAGCAGGATATGATACTATGCAAATGATTTTTATATGGAAAAGAAGTAATTTAAGTGTGGGTTTTGAGTGACAATGCAAAATTTACACAATAACTAGCAAGTTTTCTTTATAAATAACAGTACAGGGTTGTTCTGCTAATTTTTCTAGGTATTAATTATTGTAATTATTGCTCACCTGCAGAAGTCATTAGGTGATGGACAACCCATAGTTATGTTGTACAACCATGACAGGGGAGACTGAAAGGATTAATTACAGCATGCTATAGAAGCAATGGCTTCTTGAATATTGCAGAAAAATATGATCATGTTTATAGTAGGTTCTTTTCCTCTTTGCTTGTATTTTCCTAATATGTAAGTTTATTCTCTGTAAAATACAAAGAAAAATCTTCTTTTTAGTAAAATAGACTTTTAAGACTTTTAACCTGTAAGCTCCCTTTACTCTAACTGGTGTTATAATCATTATCTGTGTCTGTACATTCCCTGCTAATACTTTCAAAGCTGCATCTCATGCCATCATTTCAGATGCCAACTGTCCTCTGTGCTTCAGCTCAACTCTGTCTTCTGTTGTAACTGCAGCTGATCCTTCTTTATGGTTGCAGGGATTGAAGAAGTCCTGGGAAAGCCCTATCCAAATGCAGCCAAGCCATGAATGTGGGTGAAAAGCAGTACAGATCATGCATGCTAGAAATATGGGGTCTGGAATATTTATAACCCTCCTTTTTGGAGAATTTTACACTGTTCAAACAGAAGAGGCACCAGTTAGAGACAAAAACCTTTTTTTTTTGTTCATAAATTGCATAAATCTGTTCTGAACATTTTTAGTTCACAGTGTTCATGCTCTTTTCATGATATTTTAAAAGATCTGACTGTTGATAATATATAAATAATGTGAAACTAAGAGCTGGAGTCTTCAATGTGACTTCTTACAGCTCCTGTAAATACCAGTGACACACTTTGTGACACAGAAGAATGAAGGACAGGAGGTTTCCACCACCATTTAGTGAATCATTTGGAGAAGTCTGGAAGTATTTTTCTCAAACCAGCTTACTCATCTCTGAGAGGCTCTGCTAATGAAAATGAGTCCTTATTCATCATGCACAGTAAGAGGAGTCTCATTCATTACACGTGGTAAGGGGTAGAAGGTCAAACTACTCAAGAACATTTTAACTTTAATCTTTGTTCTTCTTGGTGCAACTTTTCTTCACTGATTAAAAATAGTCCAATGAGAGGTGTGTTTAGGTTTTTTTTATATCTAGATTGATTTTCATCAGTTTTAACAACCATGTTAAAGACTGAAACTTCCTTAAAAAAAAGTGGAACATGAGAACAGTACTTGTCATTCACAGTTATCAAAGATTTACATATTTGCATGTGGATTAATATAAAAGCATACTTAAAATTTAGCTGTTCTTTAATTCATAACAAAGTGAAAGACTTGAAAATTCAATTCAGATAAATAACTTAGTGCTTTAGAATATTATTTTTATTTCCTAAGTGTGTTTCCACAGTCCATTTCATCTTGCCATTTTTTTAATGAACATCTTTCTAAGGTCTACCATGCCTAACTCAGAATTTATGGAAGCTCTCATTAAAGCACAAGACTCTGCATAGTCATTTTAGAGTAGCAATTGATCATTTGAAATAAAGATAATTTATAATTTGGCATAAAAATATGGTTACAATTTAGAAGTTGTTAGAATTGATCTGTTCATGAGAAAGGTTTTCATGTCTCTTGGCTAATATTTTTAATCAAAAAAACTCCATCATTAAAAATTTTTGAAAGTTTCTATTTTCAGCACAAAATGCAAACTTTTTATTCATAAAGATGAAAGAAATGGCAAAATGACCATTCTGAAATATCGTTTCTGCATTCCTCTTATGCTGTCCTTAACCTTGAAACTGGAATATTAGTTTAGGAAGGTCAACCATTTTATTAATTTACTGCCTTGCATTTACCTCAATACAGGCATAAAATGATGCACCATTTTAGACTTGCAGTGGTAGGAAAATATGCTAAGGCTCATAATCTGCATTTTTATTTGCACAGATAAACTCTTAATTACATAATCAGCATTCAGCTGTTTGTTAGGAGCAGGAGATGTCATATATCTCTTCCCATCCTTTAAGTGAAACCCCAACCAATGAACTAATGAGATCAGTAATAAGGAGGAGTCAGAAATGTTAGCTGAATGCTCCTCAAAGTCACATATGCACAGAGACCACAATCTTTAAAAAAAAAAAATCTTAAAAAAAATCTTTAAAAATAAATAATTTTAACGTTTATATTTTTAATTTATTTTTTATGTATGAGGGTTCCTAAACCCTCTGCGTGGTTTTATGTTGAAGGTTTAGGAACTACATGTAGAGCCTTTTGCTTTTTATGTCTCCACTTGGCTTGTTAAGTTGTTGTTTTGCCATGGCAGGTCAATGCTTCAAATAAAGAAGTATTGACATTTTGTACTACAAGTATGGCAAAATAATAAAATAAGCCACCATACTAATTATTACTTAAACTGAAACAACCGGCTGATAAAGCATAAACTGTGTTGTAGTCCACCAGATTGCTATAGCATGATTTCTCCAAACCAAGAAAGAAAGAAATGGTTGGAACAGGACAATGTGCTGTTTTTTCCATCCTTTGTCTGTTCTCGATAAAGTGATCCTTTAATTTTCTATTGCTCATAAACCAGAATTTCTAATAAATATGAAGAGGATTTCCCTCTTACTATTCCACTCAGATTTTTAAGCTTCTATCACCTAAGTAGAGTCACACAAATATTCAGTAAAGATTAATTTTCTGATAAAACCGTATATTTTTACCAACATTCTGAAACAATTTGTTATTCTTCGTGTAAAAACTTTGAGAACTAATGAGCTCATTTACTATTGTTCGTATTCTATCAGAGTCCTATTGTTGTCAGGCATTAAATAATACGCTATTAAAATAATATTTTTTACAGATTCACATGCCCACTGTAGAAAAGCCTCTTTTAATGCATAATGTCTTCCTATCAATGCTAAAAGAAGTTAAATAATCTGATTTTCCTATTTTCTGATTGCTTTCAGAAATTAATTTTAGCATGTGTCATAAGTAAATGGAATATTTATGGCTTTTTGCTGGGACTATGTCTCCCCAGGATGAATATGTGTGAGAATGTGGGAGGAGAAGATGAGAAGATTAATATAAAGACTTTCTAATAATCTAAAAATTAATGAGTTCATGCACTCCTCCATTCTGTACCTGTGGAAAGATGATTCAAAGCTACAAATGTAGGCATGTGGTTTAAAACACGCTGAGTAATGTGAAAGGGCAGATGGGGGAGCTGTATAACAGAGCAAGGTCAGGGCCTTGGGATGGTGTGAAAAGGAGCTGTGGATGATGGTGAAGCAGAGGCTTAGGTCAGTTCTTGGGTTCTTCAAGTAGGAGAACATCTGAATGAAGGCAGGGATAAAAAAATACGCTCATAAAATCCACTCTTATTTCTAAGTTCTGTCACTTTCCTAATCATTATTTCAGGTAATTATTTAAAAAAAACCCCTGACAATTATCTGTTCTTTGGTTTCTCCAGATGTAAAATGGGGCAAATACCTGCTTCCATTCTTAATCCACCCAGGCTGGCAGAGTAAGTTGATGCCAACAGCCCATTGTGATGATCTCAAACACAAGGTGACATGCAATCTAATGCTGTGTGTCATTTTTTATCAAGAGTACAATGCACTTTTAAGAATTGCCCTTTATTCTTTGTCTCTTGCACACTGGAAATTTAATGTCTCACGGTCTTCTTGGTGGTATAGAAGTGCAAGATGCTTCAGAAATCTGAATTTCTGAATAACATCAATAGCCTTTATCCTGATCCTTGATGAGAACAAATTAAATTTGAACTCATTTTCTCTTCCCACAAATCCACACAGTTTTGCTTGGTTATTAGATCGGATACAGACTTATATTTAATTATTGTATCATAGCTTGAAGGGGGTAGTGTAGTACCCCCTGTAGTGGGGTAGTATCATGTACTTCTAAGTACAATTAGAGTAGAAGGAGAAATTATTGATCACTGTATGCACGATTGTAAATAACAAATTATTATTATTATATTAAATAAATTAAAATTATTATTATTATCATAAGGAAAAGGTCGTCATATCATGCCGTTGTCACGAGGCAAACATACAGAATTCTTTATTTGTGTATTCATTTAACTGTCACAGGGATTTTTGCTTTAATGTAAAACAGAATTCTTCAAGAAATTAAGACTAGATTCATAGACAGAACTGTCTGACTCTTGCTTCCGATTACCTGTGTGTCAGCACTCGTACTGATACACAATTATCACTTTAGAATTTAACCACACAATGATTTATCTTCTCTTCAGGGACTCTTTGGTAACATGATAACGTTACTGTTAAAAAAGGAAAACACTATTAATAAATGTATAACACCCCATTACACATTTTTCTGGACATACTGAAGGCTAGTAAGACCTTGAGAAACCTCAGCTTAGAGGAACATTCAGCCATGGATTATGTCCTTCATCTCCATGGCACAGGCTACCTGTCACACTGAAGTAGGTGATTGTCTCCCAGCAGCTTTGGTCTGCAGGACATGGGTGCCTAAAAGCTGTTTTTATGATATACATAAGTCTAATTGAACAGATTTTTTACTTTCCTGTTAAAGCAAATGGACTCTGCATGGGACTCTGGCAGGTGCAAATGCTGGAGACAGTGGAAGAAGATAAGAAAGAATGGTGCCAGACCTGGACAAAATATTAAAGCAGTAAAAGACCTAATCCTGGCCATCACAGTGAAAGTACAAACACATATATAAGGGGACCTAATTTCAAAAGTGATGAGTTGCCTTTTTCACAGCCCCACACAAGGATGACCCAAAAAATGCTCTGAGCCATATTTTTGCCCTTCAGGATAACAGAATTGGAGAAAGCCCTTTTCTGCTTTTGTCTGTCCATGGCCTATTTGGAATGTCACAGTTCATGTCCCGCCAGGTGTCCTCTGCACTGCTCACCATGTCTGTGGGGCTTCTGAAGAGCTGAGTCTCTCCAGGTGCCCCACAGCAAGGCAGGCCAGGGAGAGCTCACTCTCTGCTTTCCCTGAATATTCTATGTATGTAAAAGCAGGACATCTTTAACTTCCCAGTTTAACCCTGAATAAGAATTAATGATAAAGAAATAAAATATTTTATTCAGTGAGCCTTAAGGCCAGGCTTTGAACTGAAACAGGAGAAACAGTTTCAAGCACACAAGATTTGTGATTTGAATGAGCACCTGACAATTTCTCTGTAGTTTCTCTTACAGATTATTTCACAAATTCCTGGGCATTGTAACTAAAGGTGGGAACTTTTCTTCTTCATTTGGGAGATGCACTCACTCCGGACTGCCTTGATCTCTCCCTAGTTTCTTCCCCATAATGTGGCAATTTACAGGCGGGAAGATTTAAATGTGTCGGTCATGGCTCCCATCCCCTTTCTGGGGATGGATTAGGGAGGCTAAACTGCAGGTGCATCCAGGCATCACAGCTGATTTTAAACCTTTTCCCGCACCTATCCCATAAACAAGTTTCTGCAGGGAGAGGTGTCCTTCATCTCCATGGCACAGGCTACCTGTCACACTGAAGTAGGTGATTGTCTCCCAGCAGCTTTGGTCTGCAGGACATGGGTGCCTAAAAGCTGTTTTTATGATATACATAAGTCTAATTGAACAGATTTTTTACTTTCCTGTTAAAGCAAATGGAACAGTTTGTTTGTTGGTTTTTTTTTTTTTTTTAATTTGGTAGAGAGACTTTTCATTCAAACATCAGTTCAACATTTGACTGTAATGTATTTGTTTTAGTAGCTAAACAACTGCAGTTGCTTTTACCCAAATAGCTGACCCATACTTTTCAGAGATGAATTAAGATTGTTGGAGCTCTGAGGCTTTTAAAGTTCACCTGGATAACAGCATCCATAAAATGACATTTACGGACTAGATAAGTGTAAGTCTTCTATAAGCAGTCACTTAGAAAGTGATGTTTAAATACCAGTTTGTTAAAGAAGGCAACAGCAATTCTAAAATTCAGGGAATATTAAAAAAAAATAAAAATACGAGAGTAATTTATGATTGAATTCAATTAGCAAATAAAGTTTGTTTTTTCAAATTTCTGAAAAAGAATAATTTATACTTTGATTGCTAAGGACTTCTAAAAAACAGCAAAGGCCATAGGCACCTCAGTGAATTCACAATCACAGATTCCCTGCATTTCACGGATCTGTAACAAGTTTGAATTTTTTTTTTTTTAGCAGTGATGTGAAGTTTAAAATTTCCAGTTCATCTTAGAATCTGCATCAATGTTGGTCTTCTATAGTGAATTAATGATGGAAAACCCCTTGTCTACCTGTCAGTGAGTGCAGATTCACTATATCTGGTACAATTTTCCTGTAACAAACATCATAAAGAACTATGATAGGCCCTTGTTACTGGTCAGGGGTGTTATATCTGGTGTTCCATACTCTACTGCAATGGTATATAAATATCATACAAACATTTGCAAGCAAATGGCCTTTCTCTAGTGAACTCTCCTTCTTCATCCTTCTTTTCTTTGCTTTCTCCTTCAATTCACACATTACTCTGTGGCCTCACTTCTTGTCCACTCTAACCAGGTGTTTCCCTGTACAGGTCATTCTGCCTGGTATTGTCCTTTCCTGATTCTTCCTCTGCCTCACACATATTTCCTCCGTTCCTTAATTTTCATTGTTCCTTCTCTCAAGTCAGCCTTCAAACTTTCTGGCTTCTTAACTTTTCTTTTTAATGTAGCACATAAACGTGGTAAACTCAAGTGAGAGCAATTATCACAACTGTCTGTGTATTACTGAAAAAAAAAAAAAAAAAAAAAATGGATCAAGCCTGCCAGAGCCCCATTAAGAGCCATTTTTCTTTAACTGATGGGTCACTGAGAATGTAGGCTATAGATTAGCGAGTTTGAGTCCATCTGTGTTAATCCACAGTGACAGAAAATGTGCTTAAGTACCTTCTATTAGCCCAATCAAAAAATTCCTGAAGCAAATATTTCATTTCAAGCACAGGTATAGGTTTTATTGGTTTGATTGGGACGTAGGCATATAAATGATACTTAGAATGCATTTAATTACCTTGCAAATGTTTGTATCTTTTTATCCTTTTATTTGCTAAAGTCAACAAGTGTTGCCTCTAATTTTATCTGCTTGTTTTAATTTCAAATATTGATAAATGATTTCACTCTAGCAAGCCATCATGATACATGAAGACCTTAAAGATTTAGTATCCTAATTTTCTTTTAAATTATTAGAAAATACAAAATTTCTAGAAAGTTTCTTGCATTTTTTAATTTAAAAGAGATTATAGAAATAAAAAAAAAGTTTTACTCAAAAGTAGCTTGTTTTGCTAGAGATTTTGCTAGAGATATTCACAAGATGAATTTGCTTTTCAAAACAGACAAATACAAATTTAAATATTACAAAGAAATGGAAAACCTTTTGTCATCATTAAGAGTCTGATATTGGATGATGACTGAATTTTATCACACAAGCTTTCAGTGGCAAAGAATTCCATGAATTTGATGATGATCACAGGGCTAGAGCACTCCTCCTATGAAGACAGGCTCAGAAAATTGGGGTGTTTCAGGAGAAGAGAAGACTCCAGAGTGGCCTTCCAGTACTTAAAGGGGGACTAAAGGAAGGATGGAGAGGGACTTTTTAAAGTGACATGTGGAGGGGACACATAGGACAGGGAGGGGTGGCCTTAAATTGATAGAAGGTAGGTTTAAAAGAGATCTTAGGAAGAAATTTTTTCCTGGGAGGGTGGTGAGGCCCTGGCACAGGTTTCCCAGAACAACTGTGGTTGTCCCATCCCTGGAAGTGTGCAAGGCCAGGCTGGATGAGGCTCTGAGCAAGCTGGTCTAGTGAAAGGTGTCCCTGGATGTGGCAGAAGTGCTGGAAGTCGGGATGTTTAAGGTCTCTCCTGACGCAAATCATTCTACAGTTTAATGATGTAGCAATAATTTATCCTCTTCTTATAAGTGACTCTCCAGAGCATCCAGTCTGGGTGCCACAGCTGCAGTGTCACCTCCCTGTGCTATGTCACTCTTTCGTGACAAAGACAAGCTGCATGACTTGCTGCTGTGAGTTGATTGCTAATCAGTTTAGCTGTTAAATCAATACCTTTCAGACACAATCAGAATCTATATAATCAGTCATATATTTAATAAAAAAATAGTTATTCACTAGTACTTTGCTTAACTTTTTTAGTCTTTTGTTAAAAATATTAACCTTTTGCTGTTTTTATACTTGCTGAACAAGATCTTAATCCCAGTTTAGTTCTCAAGTTTGTAGGTATATACATACTCAAGTTAAAATGTTTGTTAAATGTGTTCTTTAGGTCCACTGAAGACAGAAGGCTTATTTCAAAAGAAGTGTGCTCCAACTCCTGCAATATGGCAGATATTGTCCTTCAAGGAGTTCTTCTCCAAAGAGGTCAGATGAATTCCTAGAGCCTGGTGAAAGCATTTATGAAACAACTTTTAAAAACTCACTAAGAGGTTGAGAAATCTTGTCCTAATGTATCCTGCCTGCTGGGAAGGGGATAAAAGTTATTCAGTGTGTTAATTTGTTATGTAGAAGAGAAATGACACAGTGAAAATTGGAAGTCTTTTTACATCAAGTGAAATGTGGGCTTTGTTCAAAGATACATTACAGCTACCCGCTGAGTACAGGGAGATATCTTACTGCATAAAATTTCGGTGCAATATGTTGATTTCTGAGTATCTTGCCACAAACTACTAATTAATATAAAATGAAAGACTCTCTCAATCTGTAATAGACTAAAAAAAGCCCACTAAAATTACTGCTGAATGGCATTTCAAAGATGATAATTTATTTTTTGCCCTGAACAAGACACTTAAAACATTTTCAAGGACATCACGTCTTTAGCCTTTAAAATATCAACTAATTATCAAATCAATGATCATTTGGGGGAAAGTAATGAAGTATGGAAAATAACCACTTGAAATTATATAAGTCATTACTGCAAAGTATTTAAAACTGGTAAGTCATTAGCAAAGAGATTTAGTATGTAGGTATTAAATGCCTTAAAATTTTATAAAAAAGACAAATTGCATTTTAATTGTCATAATTTCCTATAAAATAAGCAACTTGCCCTTTTAAGTTCTTTATACTTATCTAATGCTTGTTTATTTTTCTAAGGAAATATTAATTCATTTATTCAAATTACTTTCAGCGTTTTAAAAAAGTTCACACCACTTTACATTAACGTCAAATATAGGGAAATATTTGAAATAGCAGTGAGCAGAATGACTAAAAGCTTGAGTGGAAATACTTAATTATATGCTCAACTCATGATTGCTCATGAATAATCAGTCCTTTGGAGTTCAATAACTGCATAAGTATTTCCAGGACTGGGAACTTGTTTATTGTATTTTAATACTTTTATTAGTTCAATAAACCACGGATTTACTGTATCAATGGCTTGCTACACATTTCAAAACAACTTTCCTCTTGTTTCTTTTTGGAAATAGTTTATTCATGTTTTCTCACAAATGCGCAGATGTGGAGATAGGGAATGACGGTGAGAATGCAGAGGCAAAACAGTTTCAAGTGCTTTACTTTGTTATGGTCTTTCTTTTTTTTTGACCTCCAAGGAGTTTCTCACCCACAGAATCTGTAGGTAATGCGACCAGTGCTAACCCTTCTGGGATTTGCCTGAAGTCCAGACTATTTGCTGTGCTTCTAGAAGTGCAAAAACTGAGCTAAGCATTTGCCAAAGAATGATAAGACTCCTTTGTGTTCTGAATCATTTTATCAGTAGAAAAAAGAAAAGTATATTCTACTGTCTCCCAGTTTATCTACTTATGCTGTGGAGAAATCCTTCCGTTTTTATGTGAATTCAGGAAGTTAAAATTCTCATGGGATGTGACACTCACTGACGCAGCAAACTTTCAGGTCCTTATGAAAGAGATACTTCATCCAAGATCTCATCTTGATTTGGGTAGAAAAGTTTTCCTCAAACCCCAACTCAGTTCTGTACAACAGCTGGATATATACTCCATATTTAGTATGTAATAGGTATATGGCAGATAAATTATACACCCTTTTATAAGAGAGTTTTAATTGCATACTATGCATAATCCAAAATTTCACCAACTTTGATAGAAATTTTGAGAGTGCAGGCGATAAAGAAAAATCTGATTTAACATTTTATACAAGAGAAGTAAGTGGGGTACTGGCAAAATTTGCTGTCATATTTAAACAAAATGTCTTTTGTGTCAGAGAATGAGATGGGGAAAAAAAGGTTTTCTCCAAACCTCCCTGCCTTTTTGTCTAACACTGCTAGTTTTCTGCTTCTTATGTTGGTGTTGTAGCCTTGATTTGACTGGCACATCCTATTTTCCTGTTACCCACTAAACTATGATGATCTCTTGCAATCCCACTTCATAGCTTGAGCTCTTGTTAAGACCCATGAGAGAGATAGATTCCTAAAATATCTAAATTAAAATATATATTCCATATATCTTGTATGTGGGGAGAAGACTTTGTGTGAACTGTCCAGACAACCTGATCATAACAGCTTGTCTGAAGCTTCCCAAAGCATCATTAATAAATTTCTCTGTGCATGTGTGAAGAACCAGTGGAAGAAAGCATAGGTGCAGAAAAACCAAAAAGCTGGACTGTGTCAAGACAACACAGCCACTTGTAAAGCTTGCACACTATCATGCTGCCCCAGCAGGAAATGATTGTGTCTCCTACCCAGCAGCAGTGCACACTCAGGTATTCCTGCAGTGCAGGGCTGTCTGCCCCTTCTCACCCCCTGCTGTCTTACTCCTCCTACCCAAAAACTCCTTTTTCCCTGTGGCTCTGACCAGGTAATAAGAAAAAAAAAAAAAAAAAAAAAAAAAAAAAAAAAAAAAAAAAAAAAAAAAGCCTTTATTCCACCACACATTGGCTAAGGATTTGGGTGGGCAATGAATGGGGTTATACTCACCCATTGAGAATTAAAGGCCTTGCTCCAGAAATGTGTGTCACAAACATGATGTGAATCCAAGTTTCTCACTGCCATCCCAGTGTTTATAGTTCCTAATAGAAATGGTAAGGAAATCTTGTGTGACAGTGTGTTGGTCACATTTACAACTTCCTTACTAACAGTTGTAGGACTTCCTGGAAGGAAAATACACCATGTGTTCCCTGACGGATCGAGAACAAACCAAGGAGCATAAAATTTTCCCTTCCAAAGAGTCAAAAGGTTTAATTACAAGAGGAAATGTCTAGCTTCATTCAGTGAATTGCTTGTTGAATGTGCACTGATTCTGTAATTAAAAAAAAAAGAAAATCAATTTACATTGTACTTTATTTTATTATGTAGTAAGGAATGCATTAAAACTGTAGCTCAAAACTCAGATATCACAATAAAAACATCTACTATAAAAACGCAGCTCCTGGCATTGCTTTATCTGAAGTTTGCTATTTGTATTTTAGTTATGGTAAGAACTTTTACTACTGCTGAGAAAAAAAAAAAAAAAAATTGGATAAACTACTCATCTAAACTACCTACTAGTGCTCCTTTAATCAGATTTTTTTTTGTTCCCAAACATAATGTTACTTCTCTAGTCAACATCAAATTACTTCCAACTTACCTGAGTAAAATCCTTCAGTAGCAGCCAAGTAGATGCATTCAGAGTGGATGGAAACCATCCATCTTTATCCTCTCCTCTCCTCTCCTCTCCTCTCCTCCATTCAGCAGCTGGTGAATTCATCCAGTGTGCTCTTTGGCTTTGTGTCTGGACAATTACCTGCTCAACTTTCTAACTGTACTATTAAAACCTGTAGGATTGTAAAACAATTTAACAGAGCTTTAACCTTCTCAGTCACTTTTGTAAGAGTCCTCGTTTTGCCAAAACCTCAGGTGCAGATTTTTGTCCTCAGGCTCAGATATTTTTTCTGATAAAATAATTTTTTGCCTACTACACAGTGATTGTGTTTACAAGCAAAATGTAAGCAAATATTCATTTGGTTTCATTGCCTAACCTTGAGGAGAGATTTGTGGCTCTCCTACACTGGTGTTGAAGGCAGTTCTCACGACATTACTGCAGAACCAGAAGCGTGGTAGGAGCTGGATATTGCTTCATGTCCAGCCCAGTCTTTTGGACAAAACTTGCTACCTGGTGTTAAAGATACTTGATACTACTCTACAGAGCAGTGCTTTCCTCACATAATTTTTCTCCCACCCTGATATGTACTATTGATATGTCTCTGAGTTTCTTGCCCACTGCTCCAAAGACGAGGCACACTGAAAACTGTTCTTCTTGGACACCTGAGACAGATCAGTTACCTCACATGTAAATAAAAATGTATTTAAAAAGGAAAGCTGAGCTATGCTGTAAAAGTACTGCAGCTACAATTACCTCTGTTTGCTTCTATCACACTAGAACTAGATCCTAAATTGTCTGTTAAACTTGGAAAAAAAATTGCAGTTTCATGCTTTGCCTTAAAAGCCAGCTCTTACATGGCTGTTTAGGACAGTGGTCATTGAGCAGTTGGTTTAAAGATAATCCTCTGAGTGGGAAAACAAGTAGTGGCCCTCTGGAGATCCCAACGGACTTTAGAGTAGGCGAAACAGAGTTCAATGACACTTTCATTACTCTCTTTATCTTTTATCAATGTAGCACATACTGTGACTTACCTGTAGTTCTGAACATGAATGGTTCAACCCTTGAGGAAACAGAACCATAATGCTCCAGGGTGTTCCCGCTCCCTGCACCCAAAGACTGATCTACTGAGTCAAAGAAAACCATCTGGTATTACCTAGCAAATTTCCTCCTAAAAAGACATGTGCTTCAGCAGATTTCTTTACTTCACTACTCTGGGAAGATCAGAGCAAGCACAACTGTTTAGAGGACAAACACTCCCATACTGTTGTGGAGTGTTTTTGAGTTATGAAAATTATATGTTCTAATAAAAGGATTTGGGGGATAGTTTTTCACCTCTGTGGGGGAGGGTTTTTGTTGAGTCTTAGGGTTTTTCCCCCTCATTTTAAGATTAATGAAGAATCAACTCTTAAAAATAAATTAGTATAGCAGTTATTTTAGGGAAAAGAACCTCAGTCAGACAGCAGTAATTCAGAAAGAGCTCTCTAAAAGTCACTTCTGTTGCAAAGGTTTATAACGTAAATTTATTACAAAAATAACATTTTAACATAAATCAAGGATAATTGTAACAACATTGTTATTACTATTGTTTTGCCAGTTAGGAAAAAAAGTGATGAAGAATAAGAAAAATGTGACCAATAAATAGCTTTTCAAAATGGCTATTCCTGGACCTTCAACAGCTAGATGCTAGTGATGTCTTTCATTATTTAGCAAAATGACAACTGGCTAGAAAATCAGAACTTTACTAGACTAGATTAGACTTTATCTGCTTTCTAATGTGTAGCAGTATTTTGTACCTTGTTACATCATTCTATAAAATGGATCACTGACTAAATTTAAGTCATATTGTAAATATACTTGGACAGCTATAAATTAAATGCACTACGTAAGTATCAAGTACTACCAATGCTGCAAAATATATTTGATTCACTGTGAAATTAAGGCAGAACTTTTCCTACAGCAGCACCTTTTGACATCAGATCCCTGGTAAGATGTTCTAACTTCTGCACTCTGTGTTCTGCTCTCAAGCTCACTGTTCCTGCTGGTGGTTTGTGTGGATGTGACAAGGAGCAATGAGAACTTGCTGATTTCTAGATTCTGTATGCTGGCCCTGAGGAAATTTCATTTTGATTCATAAAATAAATGAATCTTATATGAAAGTTGCTGCTGTAGACTTATTATGTATCTCCACCATGTCTAATTTATGTTACTCTTTTTGTGTTATACTAGAACCCTCTAATATAAATTAAAGTCAAACCAACTCCCATATCTTGAACTCAACTCTTGTGTACCTCTAGGAACAGATACCTCTGAGCTAGAAAATTGTGACAGACAATAAAATTTGGATTTTATCTAAAGTTATGGTAGCCTTACCAGCCTTAACTAAGTGGTCAAATAACCTCCTAAACTTACACATTCTCAGAATTCAGTGTCTTCCCTTCTTTTTGTCCTTTACAGATAATTGATTCTGCATGAAGAAATCAGTGTAACAAGATGAGCTCTACTTTCTATGGACACAAAAGTCTGAGGCTATATATTGCTAGCCACAGGTTGCATATCAAAATCATAATTCTCTCTAAAAGGGGATATAGTCTTTAAAAATACAGCAATTCTAGTCATGGGCACTGAAAAACAGCTAATTAATAAGTTTTCCTGGTGACAATGCAAAGCTTCACTTAGTGCTCTGTTGTGAATTGTGCATAAAAGAAATATTCCTTCATCAACAAGGTTCATTTCTGTTTTTATTGGAAAGGTATAACTAAAAGAAAAATTAAACCATTTCTAAGACCCAAATCCCACATGCTTTACATACGCATTAGAGAAATGAACATGAGTGATATAAACTGCAGAATACATAGAAAATGTAATCCACACAAAAAAACCAATAATACAAAAGTAAATTATATTTCCTCTGTCTTGCAATGAAGAAGACTATGGATCTGTTATGTCAGACTGAGAAAAAAATAAAAACAGCCTGGGGAAATTTTTCTCTTAACTGAGAATTTGTATACCTTTCCTGGATGTTCACTGTATTTTTTAACAAGCTGAATAAGAAATAATACCTACTAAGCACCACTTTTAGCTGCAAGCAAAGCAGAACAAAACAAGCCTGTATAAAAAGTGTGAATGTTAAGAGCTTCCTACAAAGAACCATATTGAAGCAGGAAAAGATTTTTCTCTGCAGATTCATATCTAAGCTTTTCCCTTCAAGCTGAGTGCACTGACAAGCAACTAAAGGAATTTGAGTTACCAGTAGCCTATTGCAGATGCAACACATTAATGAGGATGGGTTGTCACTCCCCTAGTGCTGCTGTGAGCTCAATGTCTCAAACATAGTGCACCATGGTATTTCTTTTCCATTTGGCATCATAGTATCCAGTGGAATATCAGCATCAGTGGAATTTCTGATTTGGTCTCCAAGTGTTATTCATGAACAAATTATAACTATTTTGCTTTTTTCTTTGTCTTATTAATGATATTGAAGGGCAGAAATATGAATTCTGGTAAAGTTAATCAACATTTAGTGTACAAACTTGAAGTGGAATAACATACTTACAGTTATTTTTGTGTATTTATGTAATATATTCCTTTAAATGACCATCAGCACTCCTGCAGCAATGTTACCTCTGAAAATGTTTCCATGGTGAATGCAAGCAAAATATCCTATGAGAAATACTTACTTTTATGATATGATACAGAAACCAACATAAGTGGTGAAAAAATAGTCAATGGGTACTGATTCAGGGGATTTTAGTAATGACTTAAAAGATTTCAATGTGCACTTAAATTAAAGAAGGCTATTTCACATGAAACTGTTTTAGGCTCAAATTTTTGTTTATGATCAAAGTGGAAGCACACCTATAATCTAAATTACAGAATTTATTAATTAACCTTCAGAGTCTATTTACTATTATTCTCAATCTAATTGCAACAGAAAAAGAAAGAATAATAATGTAGTCAAGATTGTAAAACATAAACTTTTTATGTTCTAGCCTTTTCCTGGTTGTTATCATCATCCTCCCTTTGCTCTTTTGACCCCCAAGACCAGTGCATTCATCATCAGTGGAGGTTTTCACATCAGCAGCAGCTGCCAGGATGAGCCTTGTGAGCCCTGCCAGGTTCCCTGAGGGTTTCTGTCCCTTGTAGGGCAGCCAGTTCCCCTCCAAATGCACTCACAGGATGATCTCCACTCAATCCCTGGGTCTTCCTATCCACACAAATATAGACAGATCAGTGTGACTGGACCCTACATGTTGCAGGGATTAAAGAAACTTCTGTGTCCCAGCCCTGATCCCTCACTGTATTCATACTGAGGACAATGCAGCCAGCTTGGGAATTTTAGTTTTAGAGCTTCATTTTATTTACTTCTTTTCCCAAGAAACCACAGTATTATACTTGAAAACACATCAAATCAGTAGTGTGTGCTAGACTTTCTAAGCTCATTCGAGCACTTATGGATGTGCTTAAAGAAATTGTGGTAGAATGGCTAAGTTAATCAATGTACTTTGAGCTGCAGCATTTATATGTTATTTAAAAGAAAATCCTCATAAGTTTTATATCTTTGCCTGTGAAATATTCTATGCATTCAGTATTCTATGCATTAATAGCTTCATATTTAAATCTGTGAAATTCCTTAGGACAGTACTGTGTTACACATATATTGTTGACTTTGACTTTATGTTAAAGCTACAAGGCAGAAAAAAAGAAGTGTTACTATTAATCATTTGAGCTCCAGCTACAGAAATAGAAAGTTCATAGTTGGAAAAAACAATAATTATTTGTCCTTTTTTCTGCTAGATCGTACATATTTTGCTTAGGGCTGTGTGGTGTGGTTTTAAGCATGCTGAAATCAGCAAAAGTAAAAAAAAATCTAATAATGCTACATGCATGGTTATAGAAATTTGTTCCATTCTAACCTGCAGACTCAGAAAATTAATGAACTGTATTAAAAATATGTGGCAGTGTTTCAATAACTTAAAACAACTTGGTAGTACAATAAGAATTGACTTCCTTAAGCATTTTTTCTCAGTCAGATATTAAATAGACATTATGCTTTCCCTATGTGTAAAGAAGCTTTAAAATAATTTTGTAAAGGATTTTAATTCTATAATTTATTGCAGCATAGTTTAGTAAAAATTGTAGCTTTCTATTTAGCTTATAATTAATGTAAAGTGTTTAAATAGCATAATTCCACTGTGTTCAGCAGATTTGAACCTGGGAAGAAAGCATCCATGAATTTGACTATCATATTTTTCTGCAAAAAATTATTTAGGAAAAACATGTAAATTTTTTTCTTTATAAACAGGTCTTAAAGTCTTTAGATAGTTTTGCTAAGCTGTCATTTCTCATGTCTTGCCTTTTGACTTCCTTGACTAGATATGTGACACCAATCCTATTCTCCATTTGTGGATCTTATTTCCATTCTTATCCATGTATCATGACAATGGGCCATCCACAAGTTGTGACAATGGCACATCCATCTGATGTGAGTCCTAATCCTCAGTAATCATCTATTACCTGTCCTTTTGTAAGTAGTGAATTTGACATCCCGCTCTGGAAAGGTTTTTCTTTTTTTTTTTTTTTTTTTGCCTTGTTAACCTCAGGTATCAAAGTGTAACTACCACAGCCAACTTTGAAATCAACAAGGAACTGAAGGGAGTCACTCTCTTTCTCTAGACCTGACTGGATAAGCTTTACACACTTTATTGATGTGTTCACTTTTGATATTCCATATTATCCTTGAAATTCTCCTACAGTACAATTAAGGAATAAAAAAGAGAAAACAACTTATTATAAATGTCCTATGTGTATAATCAGACTAATAGAACAATCATAATAACTCTCAGCAGTAGAAAAGTGACTAAGGTGGTTAAATTCATGTTTTAGAAAGAAAAATCAATTGAAAATGTTATAGCCTTAGTGATATTGACGTCAAACTACAGCTGATCCATGACTTCTTTGTGCTGCATCATTATTCATTTTGACTGTATGAAGGCTGGTCTACATTTCCCTATTTAGATATAGTCAGTGTGTCCATGGGTGTGAGTACATGTGTGTATCCACTCACCCCTACCATTACACAATTCCCACAGAAGAACACAAGCAATGCATTTCCTTTCAGAATAGATTGAATTAAACAGTGGCTACCTGATCTGCTGTTCTCTAAAGCCACTAGTTTCATGCAGAGTTATGGCTAGACTGCTTCATTTTCCAATAGACTGTCTTCCATCTATACTATATTCACTGTGATTTTCACCACAGTGGCCTGCAAAAACCAATCTTGTTGGGTGGGTTGTGGGCAGTACCTTGCTGTGGTGCCCACCAAAAGCAGGCTGTGACCCTGTGGGCAGTGACCGCTCACACACTAAGGTGAGTTATTTTGACTTTTATTCCAGTTTGTGCAAAGCAGAGAGCTGAGAGATAGCCCATGAAAGGCTGGCTTCCTGATTATCAAAACTTTACACCATTAAAAACTAAAGGCATCAGGATTCATTGGTTGTAAATGATGTTATTTTTTCATTAATTAGCAATCAACACCCTATTTGCTAGTTACGGCTCTCAAGACTCATGTTAATTAGTCCACATGCATGTTTCTCCCCTCCCTTTGAGTCTGGGGCCCATTTTCAGTAGGTGGTCAATGAGTTGGGGGTCATGATGTCCCATTGCTGGAATTGCCTTCCCCCCACTTATTGCTTAGTTCTGATTTCACTCCTGGTGGCTATTGTCCAGAGTGCCCATTCATCTTGGATTGTCTTCCCTTTTCCATAAAACAAAAGATTAGCCAAGCATACAATCTTCATAATTCCACTGCATAATCATTACTGTGTGGTTGCTGATTAACAACTAAAAAAAATTGCAAAGTTTGATTTGAATTTTAAGGGGCTTGGTATCAGGAATACTTTGTTTTTTTCTCTTAACCTAATCTAAGGATCTTATCAGAGGATTCCTTCAGAAGAAATAATCTTTTGAAGAACATAAAAGATGTAAAATACATTTTAGAAGCATCTTATAGGTACCTAGAATATTTCAGTGGACAACAGCAAAGAATAGTAAAAATCACAGTATATTAGTCAAAATATTATCCAAACCATTAGGAAAACTGAAAAAAAATAATGTGGGATAGAACTGTGAGGGAAGTGGGTTTTTTCAAATTTATATACAGTAAGAATTTTCTCAACCATTAAACTATTACATGTCATGTATCTTCTTCTTCTAACTAGATACTTCAGGCTAAATATAACAGAGTACAAAGTTAAGAACAAAATTCTGTATTCTAAAACTACAAATTGTCTCACAGGAGGCTAAAATTATTTCAAATTGCTTTTCTTGTGTGTTCTGCTTAGAGGCATATTATACATAATATGAAACATGACCAGTGGTTTGATATACTTGTTAAGAATGTCACATAGCCATTTTGGGAAACTGCTGTTACCTTGGAGACCCAAAGCAGAATTTATCTGGCCAATTTCAACCTCAGCAGTTTATGAATCAGAAGTTTTGGGCATCCCCTACTCAAAAATATAGTAAGATGGATATGAAAAGTTAAAAAAACAAGAATTGTTTTAAAAATCTCAATTAAAGGTCCAGGATAATCAACCAGGCAATAATTTGTCTCATAGCTATGGCTGTCTGAGCTAACCATCACCTAGACTCACTTTATGGACAAAACAGAAACAAAGCAGTGTTTTGCTAGACCTGTTTTGACGTTTTCCTTAGGGTGAGTTGTGTCCTAGATTTCATATGTTGGGCTCTTTACATTTAATGCACAAGAATTTAAGTCTCTCTGTATGTGAGCAAAAGGTTCAAATTCTGTTCAAAATGAACCAAGGAAAAAGAATTACCTTATGATAGGACTTCATGTAATTTTGAGAAAAACATGCAGGTATACAAAGCACTTCAGTTTCTACAATGCCAAGAAGATTTTTGTGAATTAATATATTAAATTTTGTCTCCATGCAATTCCATCTGTATCCCACTTTTTTTTACAGTATATCTTAATGGAAGCTGAAGATACTCTAAAAGGCTTGAAAATAAAATCTTCATGTAAGCAAAGTTGTCCAGGTGTCCTGGGTTGTAGTATAGGATGTGCACAAAGTATTCTATCACCATCTTCATGAACTGTTGAATCCAATTGTTGGAGCAGTGCTCTTCCCGGCCCCCTCCCTCGGGGCTATCTTCTGCTAATGGTCCATCAGATGCCTTGCCCATGACTCATAGATAACACCCTCTGGAGTTATCTCTGTTTAATGGGCCATCAAGGACCCCCTGCATGACTCATCATCCCACTGTCAGATGCTCAGCCCAGAGGGAGGAACCAAGCATTCCCACCTGGATATAATCTGGGATTTGGGACAGTACAAGCAGCCCTTACCCACTGGATTCCCAGAGGATGAGAGCTACCGGATTTTTCTATGGGATTGCTCCTTCAGGAAGACCACCTCATCTGGACTGCTTCCATCACCCTGCTCAGATTGTATTCTGACTCTTGTCAGTGGTCTTTTGTATTATTGCATTTGTTTTATTTTACCCTTTTTTTCCTTTCTTCCTATTAAATTGTATTTTTGACTTGGAACCTCTCACTTGTTTTGCTCTCAAACCACTACACCAGCTTTTCAGACAGTTTATGTACAAACTACAAATGTTCGAAGGGTCTACTTTGTTGCCAAAATCTGTCACTGGGCAAATAAATTTCAAATTAAGGTAGAATCATCCCATTGTTATTCTAAGATGATTCCAAGAAAAATGTATAAATGGAAACCTGAACAAATGCATTAAATTAAGCATAAATTATTAAGTGAACTTAAAAAAAAAAAAATAAACCACAGCTGCATGGTGGACCTCAAGAAAGGAACTAATGCTGTTGGGTTTTGAGCAAGATTAAATACCTGTACTGGATCTGTCTGAGACAGAGTTGATTTTCCTCATAGCAGCTCTGTGGTTCTATGCTTTGGACTTGTGACCAGAATTGTGTTGATAACTCATAGATTTAGATTTTTAGTTATTGCTCAAGCTCTGTCTTGCTATTCATGCTGCCATCCTGTGAGCAGGTTGGGGCTGCACCAGAAATTTGGAAGAGACACTGCTAGGACAGCTGACCAAAGTAACATCCCCTACCACACAACTTCATGCTCAGGAATAAAAGCTGTTTTATCTATGATAACAATAACTGTCATTTTTCAAGTTTGTCTTTTCAACTAATTCCAAACTATTCGGCAGGATTTCACTTTGCAATTTCATCAGTTTGCATGTGGTACATATGGTCAATTTGAGCTGCATTTGAGCTGAACAAAATTTATGGCTGTTAAGATTGCTTAAAAGAGTAATTTCCTGTATGGTTTATAGTTTGCAAAAGAGTGTGCACAGTTATAATATTTGACGCCTTGACTGATAGTAAATTCATTATGTCAAGTGCTCTGCAGTCATACAGTAAAGAATAATTTCTCCAAGGAATTTATAGACCAATACACAAGGATATTTATTTAAAAGATAGAAAAACTGAATATAAAGTTTCTAATGGAAACTGGCCATTCTTAAGTTGATTATTTACGGTTCCCAACTTGAGTGTTCCCTCAAGATCATAGGACTAAATTTGTGTACTGAATTCCACTATCCTGAAGGAGTGATAAACATCTTAATTGGGCTAACACAGTTCCTTAGAGAGTCTGAAAGGGAGATGAAGATCATAATCTCTCCACATATTCCTCCTGGTCAAGGGTAGCACTGTTACCAGAACAGCTCATGCCACTAATTTCACCTGCAGGTCCAAAAGAAGGAAGAGGGTAACAAGTTTTCCAGGTTATCAATTTATTTCATGTTGTTCTTCTCTATCACTGTCACTGTCTTCTTCTCTATCACTGTTACATTTACATTGGTTATTCCTTCAGCACTGTTTCCATACAAAATGTAATTATTTTCTACATGTATCTGGTTTTAACTAGAAGTCGATCATCCTTCTATGCCTGAAAGATTTAGAAGCATTTATTCTCTTGCAAATCGAAATTCCTTCTTTTATTTGCCCATGCATATGTTCAGAACATGCCAAATACAAAGCTATATAAAGTGAAGGTATACAAAGTAAAATTATCAACAGAAACCATTCATAAACTCAGATCAAACTCAACCCAAAACCAAAAAAGCAACTTCTATTTTGTAAACTAATAAATATTGAATTCTTATAACAAAAAAAAACCCACAATTTTTCAGAAGTCTTCAAGTTCAATTAAAAAGGGAAAGGGATTGCAACTAATAATACATTTAAGCATTTGTGAAAGTCTGTCTTCACAGTATTTGTAAAAATCTGATCTTTCTTACTTAAGATTTGAGGATCCTTCACCGTCCCATCAAAGATAAAATTGTGTTGCTAAAAAGAATGAAAAAAAATCCCATATAATTTCCTAGCAGCTTGCAATCAAGGGGAATTTGGATCTGTAATATGAATACCCCAGACAATGCTTTACTGAAGATAATTGTTAATTATTATCACCTGTTTATAATTTCAGTTGCCTTTTAGAGAGTGCTCACACTTCCTTCTCAAGTTAAAAATAAAAAGCACAAATTCTGATATTAGGGTAGGACTCTCTTTGCTTGAGAACAGGCTGTCAAACTGATTTCTCAAGTTTTCAATGTTTGGGGAGAAATCAACATATCCCCAAAATAATAGAAATCCGACATTTTTAATACCTCACAGGGATAGGTGATATCTGTCCCATTCCTACTTGAAGCTCGTGGGTCCTGCTTGAATAAATGTTACCCCCTTAGGGTCTTCACTGTACTGCTGTGCCAGATTTTTTACTGATGAGAATCTCCTCTATATAAGATTTCAGTATTTTATAAAGCACATATATAGTTGCTTTTGAAGGTTGAAATCTAGCCTTACAAAGTCTGCCTGTAAATGTGGGAATCCCTATTAGCAAACCATTTTAAGCACTGGTGAACTGAAACATGAAATTTCATTTGTTGTTTTGGTTTGAAATAAAAGCTTGCTGAAATGTAATTTGGTCTTTAAATCTGCCTGTTCTTTTCCTCTTTCATTCCCTCCATATATAAGAAGAAAATTTATTCTAGAGGTCTGAGATCTGATCTTGCAACAATAATATTGAACAGCTTTTCCATTGTCATGCAATAGCCCTGGATAAAGTACATAAAAGGCAACTTGGTCATGAGTGAAAAAGAAGGGTTATAAGCCTTCAATCATAGAACAGACTGCTATTAGTTTAAAAGGATATTTATGGATCAGATGTTCAACAGGAAGACTTCTTTTTTCTTTATATATTTAAGCACAAGTGTGATTTTCTTTAAGAGACACATTGAGGTAGAATAAAATGAAAAAAAAAAAATCACGTGGCTTTTTAAAATACAATACAGTTAGAGATTCAACACAAATCTAAGGAAAGGCTTTAGGCTATCCTCAGATTCATCAAAGGCCTGAANCGTGGCTTTTTAAAATACAATACAGTTAGAGATTCAACACAAATCTAAGGAAAGGCTTTAGGCTATCCTCAGATTCATCAAATGCTGCAAAGGCCTGAAAGGCAAGTTTAAGTAAATGTAAATGTTCAGTAAATATTAAAGTGAAAGTGAAACGGATTAAACAAGAGAGTTGCAATGTTGAATGAAAGATGCCAGGAACTGTGGACTTTTGCTGTTATTTCCACAGATAGTTTTTGAAATCAATAGCTTTGCTCAGCTAGAGTTATAGTAGAAAGAAGAGTGCTCAAAATAAGACCACCAGTGCTGGGATGATGTAAATAGAGTCTGTCAATGTGGTGGGATTTTTTTAATTCAGTGAAATTCCTTCACTGTGGATTCTGCCTTTGTGGTTTTGTGAAGCCTGTTGCAAACAGAACTGAGCACCAGATTGTTGGCATGTATATTAAAATTTACTGAGTGGTGGAAGGAAACCACTAGCAGGAGGAACCCGTAGCTTGATTGATATATATATATATGTTTTGAAAATCAAAATATAACTTAAAGTAACAAGAAAAAACTGACTAGATGAGAGCAATTCACCTGATATATAATTCACCTTGATGTCATGTTTGAAGTGTTTGAGACTCTTTCATAATTAGTGAGAAAAGAAATACTACTTATGTTACTGAATGGTATGGATAATATACATTTATCCAGAGATCAAATGGAGGATAATAAAATATACATCCAGCAACATGTGTAGTGAGCTTACCTTTATCTTGTTCATTAGGGTTTTTTCAGCAGATGTTTTCTTTCATTATTCTTTCTGAATTTTCAAGTTTATCTGGCCATAAACACCGTATAACACTATAAAACATCCTCTTCATTTTCAGCTGGGATTTTTTCTTAGTTAATTTTTTTGCATTTGTTTTGGGAAGAGACAGATAAAAAGAAAGCAGGAGAGAGGCTTCCATTTTTAATTATTTGCTTATTTAGCCAATTAATTTTTTAGTGATTAAGATGTTTTGGAGCATTTGAGGCTCACAGAGTGATTTAACCTCCTCTAGCAGCAGGTGTTTTGCCTTTATTTGAAAGAGCATGTTTGGGATTTTGTAGCATTGTGTTGAAACACACAAAGTATTTTTGTTCTACCATTACAGAATTGCACTAGAATAATAAGACCCTTTCACAAAGGCCTTTTTATGTCCTCTTTTGAAATTGCTTACAGTATTATGTTACTAATGCACGCTGTAAGGTTTTCTTTAAAATTGTCAGAGAAATGAATGTAAAAACCCCTGTTTGCTGGTGGAAATAAACATTATGCTGAATAAAAACTTGGGATATTTCATCTTCCTTTGCTGTGCAAACAAAATAGGCAAGTCTGGTGTTGTTTGCAGAATGTTTGTATTGTATGTATTATTTGCAGGACATAAAAAGCTAAGGAAAAACATAATAGACTGTAAAATATGATATTTGAAACAGAACACGACAAAGTGTGTAGACTTACACACATTTAGGAACAGCTTTATGAATTATGAGTTATAGAAATGGTCTAGTTGCTAATACAAAATTATGAATAATTTTATAATTTTTAACATGGTAGCTAATAGACACATATATAATAGAACTGAAAAATTGATTAGGAAGAAAATATATGCCTTGTATGTATTTTATAAAAACCCCTCAGTTACACAAGTAAAACACAGAATACTTTTACTCTATAGTGACATGAAACAGAATCCAAACTGTAACATGATATTGTTAATATTTGACATACTGTGAGACAGTTATTTTATTTCTATAGCGTTTTGTCAGCTCTTTTGTTCAGTACTCTATAATTGTATTTGAATTCACAGAATCATAGAGCGGTTTGAGGTAGAAGAGACATTAAAGTCCCAAGCCCTGTCATGGGCAGGGACATCTTCCACTGGACCAGGCTACTCAAAGACCCATCCAGCCTGGCCTTTAACACCTGCAGGTATGGAGCATCCACAGCTTCTCTGGGCAATGTTTCAGTGCCTTACCACCCTCACAGCAAACAATTTCTTTTTAATATCTAAACTAAACCTGCCCTCTTTCAATTTAAAGCCATGACACCTTTACCTATCACTACATGCCCTTGTTAAAAGTCCCTCTCTGGCTTTCCTGTAGGTTCCCTTTAAGTTCTGGGAGGTGCTATGTCTCCCCAGGGCCTTCTCTTCTCCAGGCTGAAAAGCCCCAATTCTCCCAGTCTGTCTCCATAGGAGAGTGGCTTCTATCCTCTGGTCATGTTCATGGCCTCCTCTTCCACAGGTCCATCTCCATCTTATATTGGGGACCCCGGAGATGGATGCAGCTGTCCAGGTGGGGTCTCACAAAAACAGAATCCAGAGGCAGAATCACCTCACTCAACCTTCCTTCTTCCCACATTACTTTTGATGCAGCCCAGGACACAGCTGGTTTTCTGCACACTGCTGGATCATTGTATGTTGAGCTGCTTGTAGACCAAGACTCTGAAGACTTTTCCAGAGCTGCTCTGAGTCCATTCTCTGCTCATCCTGTATTTGTACTTGGCGTTGCCCTGACTCAGGTGCAGGACCTGGTACTTGGCCACGTTGAAGTTCATGAGGTTCACATGTGCCCACCTTTCTGGCCTGCCCAGGCTCCTGTGGATAGCATCCCATCCCCCCAGTGTGTGGAAAAAACTACTGCAGAAGCTTGGTGTCACTGGCAGACTTTCTGAGGGTGCCCTCAATCCCACTGTCCATGTCACTGACAAAGATGTTGAACAGTGCTGGTCCCAATACTGACCCCTGAGGAGCATCACTTGCTGCTGGACTCCACCAGTGAAATCACTGATCTCCAGGAATACAATGGACATCAGCAAATGAAAGGAGAACTAATGTGGGGACATGTTCTAGTATAATCTTCATTATGACCTATTGCAGCCAACCCACCCACACAATGATATATTTATCATTTCCTATTTTTTTAATCAGAGGTGTACATGGTTATATGGAGAATATTAGCTCATCACAGATCACAATGGGCTGTTATAGTATTTTGTGATTCATAAGTCCTTTCAAAAGGCTTTTTGTTTCAGCTGTTTTGGAAACAACATTAAAAGTATATATCCAAAGCTGTTAAAGCATTTGTTAAAGAAATGTTGCTACTCATTAAAACGTTTCATAAGGAATCAGTGTTTTCCCTCTTATTAACAACAAGAAAAATAGGTGATTTTACAGACAGACTTTAAAAACATTACTTGAATTAGCATATGCACTATTACATTTTCTCTCCTACAGCATAAATTATAACTGATGTTACTAAATTGACAATTCTCCTTGACATTAAACCACAGTTTATTATGCAGAAAGGCTTCCAGATTTTTAAGTATTGGCATTTATTTATTATGCAAAGACTAATTCTTGATTAAAGATAAATTAACTTTTAGTAGTCTTTATTGTTTATCTTATTTTATATTATGATGTCATGCTCTACAAAGTAAAAATTTAGCTCTGTAAAATAACCGAGCTCATCCTCAGATCAGTACTGATTTCAGCCAAATCCTCACATGCACTCACCATTTTTATTGTCTTGATCCAAATGTAGACTGTCTGTTCAAAACTTGTATGTGACAGTTTCACCACAGAAAAAGAATTTCTAAATGCTAAAAGTAAAATAAACTCATATAGTGATAAATTTGTAATACAAAGCAGCTTGAAGTCTCTGATTGCAAAAGTTCTTGAAAATTTAATTAATCCTATTGTCATCAGGCCTATTGATCCCAATAAGATTTTTCAATGAAGGGTTTAATCATAAAAATATATTAAAAACTTCCTTCTGCATGATTTCTGCTTGTTCTTTGTGAAGTGTATTTCATTTATTTTATTATTTGAGTATAATACAAACAATATTGGAGTTAATTACCTCAGCAACAGGGATTATGGAATCATATGGGTAAAGAAATCTGGATATGTGTTTGGAGTTATAATTATATTGCTGATGCTGCCCATGAATGAAAATAGCTTTTCAGTAGGTGTATATGGTGGACTGCTCACCAAAGCAAATAGATTTAATTGATTTAAATGTCCATGACTCATTCACAGCAAATTTGGTTTTAAAAGGGGTTGGCTTTTGAAAAAGGTGTAAGTTCCTTATATTCAAATCTCTTTTACATAAAGTTAACCAGGTGTTTTCTTTGTTTTTTTTTGTGACATCATGCCTTCACTTTTTTCATTTGATTGATCCTCCAGTCAAAGAAAATCTAGGGGTAAATACTAAACCTTGTTTCTGCACAAGCCTCCAGATCTGCTTAACCGTGTGGGATTGTTCCTTTCCCCATTCTGCACATACACAAATAGCAGACTCACTTTTCTTTCTCACGCTTACCTGTATACTTTTACCCTGCAATTTATTTCTTAATCTTGTTCATTTAAAACAAAAGATTATCCTATTTCCCAGCAAGGGACAGAAAATATTGACCTCACTTAAGCCAGATATTTCAAGTCAGAAGGATTTTACACAGATGGGCTTTTGTAAAGTTGAGGAAGGTTGCTAAGCAGGCATAAAAGAAAGTTGGCTTTTATAAAATTTCTCATTAACTGAGGATCTTATAGAATAGATGAAGTCATGGTCTTCAGCCTAGGAGTCTTTAATCAGCTTTTTCCAGGAGAAAAAGGATGGGTTGACAGTTCTGGAAAAAATCGAAACATTTGTTCTCTGTGAAAATTATTTTTTTAATTTGACTAAGAAATATACCAGAAATTACTCAAAATGAGGATAGGATAGGCTTCTAACTAGCAATTAGTTGTAACAGCTTTTATTTGAAAGCCCATTCATTTTAAATACAGGGTGCTTTACAGCAAAGAATGTTCTTTATTGTATTGGTTTCATTTTCTTTCTACATAGAAAGCTATGACCTTGGATTATATTTAATAAATTTTTCACTTGGAGCTTCCAAAGGCACCATCAATTTTGCATCATTTTTCTCACCAGCTGCAGTTTTGTTCACATAGTTTACCACATATGCATGGACAGTTACATTCTTTATTCTAAACAGGATAGTTTGTCCTTCTAAATTTTAATGTTTATTTTGACAAGAGCAACGTAAGAAACAATCCCCATTAAAAAAAAAGAACCAAAAATCTCTTACAAGAAAAAATTTAGAAACATTGCTAACCCTCACATTTACAAGAAAACTCAACTCACCAGTTTGGGGAGCACTTTCCTTTCCCAAACTGATAGTTAAAACACTGTTGGAAGGAGAATGATTTTTAGGTTCTACCGTTGAAGAGCACTTAAAAAAATTCTACCTGCTACTGAGTTTTTAAATATGTATTTTCAAACTTAAAATTAGACTCTCTTTTAGCAAGTAATACATTTGACAGTGAATCATATTCCAGATTCACGGAAGAAAATAAACAAGAAACAGCATTCCCTTTTTTTCTTCAAGTGTAGTTTTTCTGGGTGCATTTGCAAACACTTTGGTCTCTACTCACAGAAATACTCAAGCAGTGTCATGGGAAGTGTAAGTCATTTCTTACACTCACTTCTTTCAGTTCTGTGGCACCAGAGATGCAAGACAACAACAATTTCCTGGATTTCACTTTCTGTCTTGAGAAAGGAATTTTTTCCCTATAGCCTAAGTCAGTGATGGGGGGGCGGGGAACAAAAATGTGAATTATGATAGGATGCACCTGTCCTTGCTTAAGTTTAGCCAATTGGTAGTTCATCTCATCCCAAGGCAGATGTCTCAGAGAGATACCTATCTGCCTCCTTTGACCTCTCATCAAATCTTAATGATTGACTTGAATTAGATGTCATTTCACTGACAGGTAAATGTGAGACAAATCCTAACCTCTAACTCTTAAAACACTGCTGTGCCTATCCTTGCTGAGACCTCATGGTGAAATACAGTTCCCTCTCATAATATTGTGCAAAACAATAAGTGGTGCAGAAAAAGATTTGTGCATATAAGCATAGTAACAGGAGAAGCATTCTATCCAATAGGAAAACACTCAGTTTGTCAAAATGAAGCCTGGAAAGCATGATGATAACCCAGAGATGCTGGGTTTTGCAGAGCTTCATCCCACTGAGTACTCGGATACCTAAAGGGAAAATGGACAAGTCTCAAGTGCACAGGTTAAGAGTCATAGAGTCATAAATGTTGAAAAAGATATCCAAAGTCATCAACTCCAACCTTTGACCAAATACCAGCCTGCCCACTAAACCACACCATGAAGTGCCACATCTGCTTGTTTTCTGAGCACTTCCAGGGATGATGACTCTACCACTTTCCCTGGAAAGCCTGTTCCAGTGCTTAACCACTCTTTCAGTGAAGAATTTTTTCCTAATATCCAACCTGAACCTCTTGACAAGTTTCCCATTCTTTTCTTATTCCAGTTGCCTGGGAGAAGAGGCACTCATCTCTTACAACCTCCTTTCAGGTAGTTGTAGAGAGTGAAAAGGTCTCCTTTGAGCCTTCTCTTCTCCAGACTAAACAACCCCAGTGCCCTCAGCTGCTCCTTGTGCTCCAGACCCTTTATCAGCCCTGTTGTCCTTCTCTCGACATGCTCCAGCATCTCAATGTCATTGTTGTAGTGAGGGACCCAAAACTGAACACAGGATTTGAAGAGAAACCTCACCAGCACTGAACACAGGTGAATAATCACTGCTCTAGTTGTGTTGGTCTCACTATTCCTGGTTGTCTGATGTTTTGCCTATGATTACTATTACTTTATCCTGAATGACTGCTCTACCATTATGATAATGAGTGAAAAAAATACACAATCTCTTTCTCTGTCAGATCTTTCGTGCAAAACCCAACCCTGTAGGCTTGATTTTGCAGAGAGTACTGTGGTTGGAGTCATTCCAGTATCATGAACTCACTAAGCCAAGCAGCAAGATGCAGAATCTTGGACTGAGGGCATTCTTAAGCAAGCCTGTGGGTACCTGCAGAGGCAGATTCTACTACATTTAACCATGTGTGTGAGTCAGTATAATAGATGCACGCTGAAACATGAGAGCCACATACCAATTTAAATGAAGTCATGCTGCTGTTATATGTGCTATGCCTTCCTATTTTACTCTATTTGATTATAGCTAAGGTATGGAAATTAATTCTGGATTACACATGTTCAGAGCCTGGCTGGCTTCAGCTGGCTTCTAAAGTACAAGTGTTTATAACATTACATTGATCATGGTGTGAGGTTTGGTTTTGGGCTTCAGGTTAAGGTATTCTGACTAAAACAGGGAAGTAAATAATGTGGAAGAAAATGTTTTCTTCACATTGAATTTTATGATTAGTAGAATTAGAACACACACCTATTGTCATAGTTAATCTTATTTTGCATCACCTTTGAAAATGGAGCTTAGGACATGGTAGGTGAAAACCCCAGTTTTAATGATCTATCAGAGTGCAGCCCAGTAGAGTTGCACCCAAGAAAACAACCGATGGAAAAAAAAAAGTAGGTTCTATAATTCAGTTTTATGAAATGGAAGTGGTGCCACAGACTATAATGATATAAGCTGCAAGGTGTTACCAACCTTGAAGGAATTGACATGATAAACAGAAAGCTGTAGAAATACAGAGAAATTTAAGCAGGTTGAAAAGTATGGTCGTTTAAATAAGAATAAGGCATGCATTTCTAAATTAAGCTGAGTGTTTTTAAATAGTCTCATTTAGGCTTTTCTACCTACCTGCAATATAATAATAAAAAAAATATCTTTGAGGCCTGCTTTGGAAATGATCAGGTAAACAGCTACCTTAAATGTTTAATGAAGTCTAAATATATATATATATACACACACACGTGTGTGAATATATATGTACGTACATTTATATCTCTCTGTATATAGATATACACACAGGTATATTTTACCCTTTTCTTGTAACTTGTCAATTATTGCCCACCTATTACACTCTCTTTTCTGAGTTAGCTCCAGCTAATCAGATGCTGATTGGGGATGCTAGAATACACTTGCTGATGATTATGTGTTATTTTAACAGGAGAATGACAATAATTTCCTGTAATGCCACTTGTTAAGGTAATTACGCTATAATTGCCTTATCAAGGTGTCATAGAGGAGAGAGGAGAAACTCTGAGATTTCACAGCTGCTGTCATGCTTTGATAAAGTGTTATCTTGAAAATATATTATCAGTCATCAAGCTAAATTTCTACCAGTTGTTTTAAATCAGAAAAAATCTGTCTTGGGTGGGGCATATGACCTCTGCATTTGATGTTTCTCAGCCTGATAATTAGGGAGGATGGATTATCGTTGTTTTAAGGCATAAACCTAACAACTGATTTGGGTAGGTAAGAGTATGTAAATGCAGGTTTATGAAGGTGTCTATAGTTTTCAAAGGTGAGAAACAGCTTGCTGTGAAAATATAGATTTCAACTGTAATCTTGGTTTTAGAGTACAGTTACTTGGATATTTTTTCTGATGTAGAAAGAGAAATGGGAAGTGAAACAGAGAATGTGACGCCTCTAAAATTAGAATATGAGAGGTCTCGTTAACATGTTTTTAAAATTATTTTTTAAAGAATTAGACAGACTTAATAAGACCACTCACTTCAGACTAACTGAGGTTCACTTTCCAAGACATGTTTAGCAGGAAAAAAGGCTTGAGCTCTGTTCCTTTGGGTCCAAAACACAAAATACCTAGTGAGAATTTAATGTATCTCAAGTGCCTGGCATCAGGGCAAAATCCAGGTGAAATGTACCATTTGCCATGCCTAGTTTTGCAGTGATGTCCAAAGTATTTTTTATTTTTCACACTCTGTTTAGTCATGCAACCATGAACTGGTAAGTAAAGTCTATGGAATACACCCATTGTGCAACTGCTCCTGCACGGCCAACTATACACTCATACTCAGGACAATAACTGAGAGAGAGTAGCCACTACTTCAGCTTGTGATAACTAATTGTCTCTTAAATGATTATTAGTAATGATAAGGCCAAAAGTAATAGAGAATTAAGCTCATACTACCTAAATCATTTTTTAGACTTGCACTCTATATCAGCAAGGATTGAGGGTTGTGCACCTTACTAGATCTAGCCCAAGTGCATGCTTTAAGAAAGGCAAATGAATGTGCATATATTTTTGTGAATTTGCATCTGGTTTATACCTTCAAGCAGCTGATGCAATGTACCATGGCAGTGATTATATAAGCAATCCACAGATAGGTACACTAGCTTGATTAATGTCAGATCTCACACTGAAGCACTTCCCCAGTCAGAAAATTGAGAAACTGAATTTGGAGGAGGAAGCATTTTTCTGTTCTTCCTGACATGTCTTTCCTTCTCTCTGAACTATTTAGAGATGTGCTGCTAACTGTGCAATTTTCTGTGTGAAGGTTCCATGCAGAATATCAGCTTCAATTCCTTGGATTATACACTGCAAAATCCGGTACAAGAAGCATTACTGATGGTTTTGAAACAAATTTGGCAATCCATTTGTCAGCCAGATGAGAAGAAAAAGTTTTATTTCTTGCAGTGCTTCTGGGACATTTTAACTGATCCATCCATGGAAGCTCATGCTCCAACAAATTTACAAGGTCATGCTCTGAAACTGATGACATTCCTCTATCTGCTTGTAACAGGTTAACTTCTCAACATTAAATGTAATTACTACCAAAACCTCAGAGGATGTCTAAGAATAAGAAAGTGACCATGAAGTTATACCATTTGTGACTCTAATAATAGGAAAGAATGAAAGCAGAAAAAGGAAAGAACAGAATTCAGCATGTAGAGGGATTAGTAGAAAGGATTTTTGGGGAAGATGGTCTGTGGAACAAAAGGTGAATTTGCATCTTCAATGTATGGTACTAAAGGCAGAAAGCCAATCTATATATTCTAAGACCTTCTGAGGCATAAAAGAAAAAGGAAAGCTAATGGTTTTACCAAAATTTTTAAGTATATAAAAGAAAAATGATATTTTGCAAAAACTAGAACAAAAGGTTCACAATTAAAAAAAAAAAACATAAAAGGAAAATAAAGAAACAAAAAAATCCAAACCAAACTCATCATGTACAACCAAAATGAAAATGATCAATATGAAAAATGGATCGGAGATAACAAAAATAGGAGCAGAAAAATGAAAGTTTGAAAAAAACATAAAAAGAGAAAAATTAAAGTTCCATGATGTGACTGGGATGGAAAGCAAATTTTGCATTTCATAGATAAGGCAGCAATATTAATAATGTTTTACCTTTTAATTTTTATAAACTTTTTAATTTTTATAAAATAATTAAATAAGGGCCTGAAACTTAGCATATTCCTAAGAAAGAAAATATGAGAGGCAAAAACTCTTTAGTTTACTTTAATTTACTCACTGTCAGTCCCAGAAGGCCTCAAAATACCTAAGCTATTCAACAACCACTGAGCTATTTCCTTGAGAACACATTAAGAATGAGGGATGTCCAAGTGGCCTTCAGAATGAGAAATAAAATAAAAGAGGGCTTGAGGTTTCAGAACTTTCTAGCATATAACAAACCAATTTACCTTTTTAAACTTCCAAGAATACCAGAACAACATGGATTTGTAATTTTAGTTGCAGTCAACCTTGAACCAATTTCCTGGTTAAGTGAAAAATTAGATGAGGTATATCAGCCAGTTCTTTGAAACTCTATCCTATATGGTATCCTCAAGACCAGAATACAGCACATTCATGTGCAACTGATTCAAAAACCTAACCAAATGCTTATTAGCAGTGCAACATCACACTAGAAGAATATTTAAAGAGATGTCAGATGGATCCAGAATGAGCCATGTTCTATTGATTATTTTCATTAATGACTTATCTAATAGAATAAGATTGTATTTAGTTATAGTCAGATTGTTGCAAGACATGGAAAATTAAAAGACTGTGCTAATTTTAGCTGGGGTAGAGTTTTCATCACAGTGGCTGGTACAGAGATATGTTTTAGATATGTGCTGAACGTGGGTTGATAACACAGAGATGTTTTTGTTATTGCTGAGCAGGGTGCACACAGAGCCAAGGACTTTTCTGCTTTTTGTGTGGTCACAGTGGCCAGGAGGCCGGGGGTGCCTGTGAGGAAACAGAGCCGGGACAGGTGACCCAAAGTGACCAGAGCTTCCAGACCATGTGACATCATGCTCAGTATATAAACTGGGGGAAAGAAAGAGAGGTGGTTTGGAGTGATGGGGTTTGTCTTACCCAGTCACTGTTACCTGTGATCAGGCCCTGCCCTCCTAGGAATAGCTGAACACCTGCCCACCATGGGAAGAACTGAATCAATTCCTTGTTTTTCTGTGGTTGCATATGCAGCTTGTTCTTTCCCTATTAAACTGTCTTTATCTCAACCCGTGTTTTCTCACTTTTACCTTTCTGATAATTTCCACAATCCTGCTGGTGGGGGAGTGAGGCTGTCTTGGTGCTTGGCTGCTGACTGTTTAAAACACAACAAGGATTCATGCTGCAACAAAGACAATTCTGTTTTAATATATGGGTGGTTTTTAATTTATTTATTTGTTTGTTTTGTTTTTTGTTTTATTTTTTCAAAATAAACATGGCCAAAAATTAACAGGTTGCACAACAAGGTTGTGGACTCTCTATTCTTGGATTTATTCACAACTTGACTTCACCCTGATAAACCTCATGTAACCTTGAAAATGCTCTTGCTGGAGAAAGAGATGAGAGAAGAAGTACTTTACAACAGAAATTATTCTTTAATTCCACAATTACATCACATTTATTGTTGAAATTGGGAGAAAGTATGGAAAGTCAGGAAGAAAACACTATCTGGATAAATCGGCAAAATTATCCATAATCACTAAAAAAAAATAAAAGAGAAGGTGAGAGCAGAAAATTACTCACAAAGAATCTGAAAGTTAGCTTCTGAAACTTGGACTTTTTTAAAAAAGCCACCCCATCCATCAACCAAGGGCAAGGTTTTGGCTTATTACATAAATACCTGTCCTTTTAAAAAAGGAAGTCAAGTTCTGTTCTGGGCTCTTCTGTTTGCAAGACAAAAAAGGTACATGTAGAAAAATTAACTAATGGTTCCATTCTAGCTAGAACTTCTTAGGCTTCATGTTGAGCATTCTGTCTGGTTTTATACATGTTATTTTAAGAAGATTAAAGCTATATCAGCAGTAGTTCGCAATATATGAGTGGCAATGCTGAGGCTGTTAAACACACTTTATGAAAAAGGTAAAAGAATTTTTGAAGTCTTTTAACAAAAACGTGGGGATGATTTTGATGTAGTTCCAGTACACAAAAAGCTCTTTACAGAGGAAACTGATGTGCAATGTATCCACTGTGTCTTTGGACAATAAAGCTAGAATTAATGAACATAGCATCCACCTAAGACATTTTTAGGTAAAATTCTGTCAAATATGAATTCTAGTTATAAAAACATTAAAGCACTGGAACAGATTATTGAGGAGTGCAATGGAACATCAAGAGCATATTTCTTAAGAGAAGTTAAATAATCTTCTGCCAGGGATAGTCAGGATGGATGGGTGCTGCCACATCCAGCCAGACTAAACAGCAGCTCTCCTCCAGCCCCAAATTCCTTATCAGCTAAACAGATGTTTAAAGGATGGATTAGGGAGGAAGGACAAGCTATGGAACTTCTGTGCAATTTGGGGTGTTTTCCTCTATTTACACAATTTTAATTTGCTGAAGTCATTAGTTAGCAGTCACTGATTTAGTAAAGAGGCTCTCTTGGGTATGCTTGTGTGTCTAATTTACAGTATGTGTTTTAGTGAAAAAATTAATGATGAAATGAGTTATTAATTGACACATACTCTGACATTTGGATCAATAGAAATGCATTTCCAAGTAAGCACATTCCTTTAATGCCCACTGATGGCTTTACAGTCAGAGATACTGCATTGCTCTTGTGTTTCTGTTAAATGACACAAACCATCATTTTAAATTATGATGTTGACTTATTTTGCTTTCTTGCTTTTTGAATATTTGATGTCCCTGGTATATGTCAAAAAAGAAATTTTATGAGATGGTTTTCTGGATTCACTTTGCATTTACTTTGATGCTTTGAAGCTTCACAAATACATTTCAAGTGTCAAAGGTTTTAAGATAAACTATAGCAGTCCTGCTGGTCTTAAAACAGAGCGCTAGATATTTTGTGGCCAGGGGATAGAAGACCACTGGAATACTCAGGTTCCAAAAATCAGAATATACTGACAAAAATGTGCCTTGGAGATATTTACTGGTTTTTACTAGAACAAAACTAAAAATACACAGCATCCCAGTGAGGAAAACTAACAAATACTGACAAGGCTTGGCCTTGTCTGAAGGAAAAACATGTAGCGATTCATTTCCGCAGGAAACCCTTCTTTGTGCTTTAACAGTATTTGAACACTAATAAGACTGAACATCCCCTGCTTGTGTGGAGAACTGCTCAGTAAAAAAAAAAAGAAGTTTTGATTTTCCTTTCTTGCAAAAATGTGAGAATGGTTTAAAATCTGAAATACAATTTAGAAACCCAATCTTTTCCTGAACATTACATAGTTTTGAAAGGGCAGAAGAAGAATGTCAAGAAGGAACATTTGTAATTTTGGGTTTGCTACTAGAAGAAATAACATTTTTTCCACAGAGTCAAATTTTTATCTAACTTGCCTAAGGATGGAATGACCCACCATCATTTATTTTCTTTCCAGACTATTAAAAAGTACAATAGATACAAAATCATGATTGCAAGCTATGCACATCTGTTAAATTAACTAAACAAAACACAAACTTAGCAGGGTTGAAAGTGTCTATAACAACAGTGTGTTGCCTGAGGCTCAATGAGTCTGTGTGAACAAAACTGCAGTGTTGACCTCCCAGAGTTTTAATGTCTTTTACTTCACCCTTGAACTGAATAAAGGCTCTTAATGGGAGGCTCTTTTAGTTCCCAATAAAAGTCTGTTTTGCTATTATTCTTCATCTTTGTTCTAAAGCCATATTTAAAAATAATTTTAAAAAAGCATAAACACTCCAGAAATCTGAAAAGGTGGAAAATTACTTAAGAGATTGAAGTGGATACTGCTTGAAAACATCTTTATTGTTTGTTATAACAATAACTGCATATTTTTAAAGTGGGATTTTGGAGTTCTCCTTGTGACCTTTTAGAGATCTAGGATACACAGGGTACGTCACAGGACACTGTGATGTCTTATGGCTTGAATTCACATAGTCTCAAAGATTTTCTGCAGATATTTTATGCATTATGAATCCTTTGATCAACTGGGAAAGCAAGGAAAAAATGTTTGCTTGAAGTCACAGTTGCTCAAGACAGTTAAATAGAATGGGAATGCTCAGATGTGAGTGGAAGTGGCTATTTGCCATCATCTTCCATCAAGTAGTTGAGAGCTGATCTGAGGAGATTTAAAAATGTTTGTGGTATTAGAAGTAATCTGAAATGCAGATATGTTAGAAGCAGAATGCTAAAAGAGTGGAAACATAGCTGGGATGATTCCCAGGTACTGAGGAAGTGCTCATGTCCAGCCTACTATTCCAACTGAGTCTGCCACAGCACAGAATGTTCATTTGCTTAATTTGTGCAAATGTAAGTTCTCCTTTGTCCTTTCACTTGTTTTTTTTAAATAACTTATTCTTGTTTTAAAGGTTTATGGACAGGGATGTTATGTAAAAGATGCTTTCCAGTATTTCAAGTGGTAAAACCAGGCCATTGACTAGGAAAATTAGAAGAAGAAAGATTGAATGTGAAGAAAATTCAGTTTTCTGAAAAACAATGTGACAAAATTAAAACTTGACATTGTTTAGCTGTATTTCATTGCTCTATCAAAATTATTAAATTTGCTTTGCATGAAGGTATAGCATCACGAAAAGTGAGCTGAACAAATTACATGGCCAAAGAAAGATGAACTGTAAAAACTAGATCAGTTTTACAGGTCTCATTTTAATTATACTGATGAGAAAAATAACAACCTTGTAATGTTTTGCTTTTTTCATGTGCCTTTCATGTTAAGTCCACAACAATGGAGATGTCTTAAATATTTTACAATCCTGTCCATGAATACTGACTTTTACTTATGAAAATGGGAAAACTTACTTATGAAAATGGGAAAACCCTCATCCTCTTTGCTTCAGTTTCTCTGATGGAACAAGATTATGATGAGGAACCCCAGAGATTTAATCCTGAAAAAAAATTATGCCTTTAAATTACTATTACTCGTACTAATACCAATCCAGACCCCGAGTGATAGATGCTGGAAAGGCTCCTTGCTTCAGAAACTTAAAATATTAATTTTAACCAGATACAAAAGGAAGAAGTAAATTAAGGAGGAAATTGAAAAGCAAGTATAAGAGAAGCAAGTAAATCACCTTATAAGGGATATGTGTCACATTTTACAATTTACTTAACTATAACCATATTAAAATTCTTTTCACAAACTTTTTTATTTAGGAAAGGATAACATACATTACATGGTAAAAACTTCTTCATGAATTCTACTTATCCATGGAGTACTAATCATATTATGGTTGTTGGTTTTTGTTGATTCCTAATTATATTTTTGATGCTATTGTTGTTATTATTGTTAACATTAATATTATCTATTATATACCCCCCTTTAAATTTAGCCATGTGTTGGGACCTAAGCAGTACCTGAAAAGCCTGGTGTTCGTTCTTGGCTTTTTGTTGGCTCAAGATGAGAAGCTGATCCATCTCAGTAATGGGATAGAAAATACCAACTTCTATTTCTCTCTCTGTCTTTCAGATATTCAGCCATCTGTGAGCTAAATCTCTCTGCTGCTTTTAAGCAAATCAGTCTTCCAAAAGAATCTGTAGCTTTCTGAAGTTAAGCAAAATTTTAGAAAAGATTTATTCCATTGAAGTAAAAATGTAAAGAAATCTGAAATTCATTCTAAACCATGTAGTCAATCTCACTTTTGAGGAAGAATAAACAACATTAAAAACTTTCTCAGTATGTTTGCAGTTTATTCATAAAGAAAAAATAATAAATCTACTTCCACCCACAAAGTAAAACAAGCAAATATAATGCAATTCCCAATGCCTGCTGCTGGAGACCTGTCTCAGAATGTTTCATCTTGTTAATGTATATGGGTATTTTAATTGCTCAGAAGAAATGAAGGGGAACTAGTTACCAAAAGAGATGTCTCTTTCTTTGCTCCTCTAATTTTTCAGAAGCTTTATATATAATTACTGATTGTTGATGCAGTGATTACTGTGAAACAAAAGAAGCTTGATTGCTGTACTATTATACATTGAATGAGGGGAAAATAATTTGCCATGATTGAATTTACTAATAAATATTTAATGGATTATTCTGTCCTAACATATTTAAACAATACGCCATGCAGGGGGTGGTAAGTATTAAGCAGAGCAATTTCAAACTTTATGTAATTTTTTAAAATTATTTAATTGGACATCAGTCTCATATAATAAATTCTTTACTTGGAATAAACACGTCTCCTTGTACTCCAGCTCAGACATTATGATTTGTGGATTTTCAGTCTCAGTGTTTATTTTATTTTAGCATCCTGTGGGCTGTGAGTTATTCTCTGCATTTATAGAACGCAAAAGAAATTCCCTTAATGTTAAATGTAACTTCTTTCTTTGTTTATGTTGCAAATACTGCACCTCTGAAGGAAAGATTTTCATATAAAAGAAGGGGAAAAATAGGTACTAAAGAATTAGTTTAAAATATTACCTAACCATGTATTTTTCTCTCTGACTTTGCATTAAGCATCAGAAAAGTTAAGTATTATGTTATGGCATTATTGATTTGGAGTATTAAGGTTTAGAGCAGTAGGCAGGCCCAAATTTGGGGTTTTTGTAGTGCAGAGGGAGATATGGCTTTTCATCTGCTGATCCACAACTGACCTAAATTAAAAATTACCTGCCTAGAGCAGGAAGCATGAAGTATATTGCATATACGGTCTCCTGCTCCTCCCAGGCCTCTGTGTGAAAGATAACATGGAGTTGCCTCCATTTGTTTCTGCTCAAAGGTGCTCTCTACATTCAGAATAGAGGCCAAGACCAGCACTGCTTTTCTGTTAAGCAAATGGTGAAATTATTTTCTCTATTTGCAGTCATCCAGTTCAATAAATTAGGAGAGAGAGATTCAGATGTTTTCTGTGACAGTTTACATGTCGTCAAGTCTATGTTTCCCCAGGAACAGTTTTAGTCATCATGCTGAGAAAGTGCCTGTACATCTCTTGTTGCCTTCAGTCCCTTAGGTACAAAAGAGTGAAAGATCCATTGTGCTGTAAAAAGCAGAAAACCAGTTTGGGTCTGCAATCCAGTAATAAAGGCTCTACCTCAGGAGTGTGTTTGATCTGCCTTGGTCTGCAAGACAATTGAAGCTCTGGTGAAAGCTTGATTATTTCTGCATGTTGACACCATGGTCATCAAAATTGCATTGGACATAAACTTTTGATAGACCATTTGTCTTAGAAATAATACTATTTTTAAAATATTTTGCTTCTGATTCTGAAATTTATAGCATATAGTAACTAATGCAAGCTCTTCCATTTACTGTGGATTAACTTGAAAACTGGTAATCTTTCCCACACAAGTATTCATTTCTGAATAAATGTTAGAGGGACAGCCAGAAGCTGAAATAATCATCTCAAAGGTGAAAATGTCCCTGCATTTCCTCCTTTTTCTGGAAAGTGAGAAAGGAAGAAACAAGCTCCATTTTTCTTAATAGCCCTGTTTGAAAAGCTAGTCATGTCTTCTGCTACAGAGCTTCCTATCCAAAACTCCCTGAGTTTATGCGCAGTGACAGTCAGAAGAAGTTTGTTGATTCCCATAATTTGAAATCTTAATACCATCAAAATCAAAGTCTTACATGTATACATGATTTTGAGTGGTAATATTTTAATGCAGATTGAGTAAACTGAAAGCTAAGAGGTAAAAGGAAACACTTGTGTTTCATTTTACTTGGAAATTTATAATATTTAAGGCTGATATATTTTACATTTTCAGTACTGGTAATATTTCCTAAATTAGTTTATTCTTTGTAAATAAGCTTCTTAAAAGTAGAAAAAAAAAAGTAGCTTATTTTGGGAAAGATGTCACTATGCAGATCTACTTTCCTTTTTCGTTCTGCTTAAGGTGATTTTCTGTAAAATTATTTTTACAAGTTCTTATGCTAAAATAAGTAGAACATGGAATATATTCTCCACATTTCCTGACCTTTATGCCTCACAGAGATTGCAGTCTGGTTGATATTTAAAATAATGTCTTGACACCAGCTACACCATTATTTCCAATGAGGCAAGTCAGTAGCATCAGCACTGTTTATTTTATTTCTGTCCTTTCAGCAGCAGAGTTCAGCTGGTTACCAGTGACCTGTGCTGTTCTGTATTCATGCCAGCTGAACAGCTACAACACAAATCCTTCTTGTTAGCTTGTCTTTCCATTCCAGTGTTTAAAATTAGCACCTAAACACAGTTCTGTAGGTTCTATGGGAAGCAGCTTCATATAAATAAACATCTTGGGCTGTACATTCTGGGCACAGGCTGGATGAAGGAATTATCTTGGGAAGTCATCTTTGTTGTTTACTCAAAACAGAGTCCTTCACACTTTATTGTTAATCTACTGTAAGAGTCTAACAAAGTCTGTGTAAGGTAGTGGCACCTTGCTCATAAATATCTTATTACTTATGTAAAAAAAGATTCCTGCTCAACAATTTAATCAACCTGTTGGTTCTCACTGTTCTTGTATACGTGCTCCTTAACAAGAACACGTGCTTCTAAACTAGCAAGTCAGATTTTTTAGACAGTGGAACCTTGAAAGGAGACAAACTCAGAAATAAAGAGAGTGAATTCACAATGACAGCAATGTAGATCAACATATATGATATTTGACATTCATGGGAAAGATCCACGGGAAGGGAGAGTTTTGAAAAGGCCATAAGTCATTTCCATGAATTTAAAATGTTCTCTTCTATAACTTGCTAAAATGCAAACATTTATTCTACTCTATTATAAATTATCTTGTGGTTTTTTATGTCAATGTCACATTGCAGAAACTCAAAAATAGTATCATATTATTAAAACCCAATATATCATATACCAAATATTGCTAAGAATTTAGAAAGATACTCTAATTGCACTAAATGTGAATTTATTTCAATTTCATGTTTTTAAGATATATATATAGCCAAATTTTGACACACATCTTCAAAACTATCATAAAAAAGGCAGTTTGTGAAACCAATGATTTTGAAGCCTTTTCAATTTCTCTAAGTTTTATATCACTTCAAACTAAGAGTCAAACTAACATAATATTTTTCTCTAAATTAATGGTAAAATTCATTATAGAAGTGTCATTTATCTCCAAAATTGTTTAGCTTTCAAGCTAATTTCTTTTTCTTTGTTTTTAATATTTAGGATTCTACATTGCCAACACCAATGTATTTCCTGTTGCACAGGGTTAAAATTAATAGTGATTAATTTTTCCAATTTTAATGTTGTGATTCAAGTTCAGAAGTAACTTTTAATCTGTTAGTTTAGTAAATTGCACAATATGGTGCATGTTCTATTTATGCAGAGATGATAGGCAATGAAAGATTGCCTCACAGCTCAGTAAGACTTCTTTGCTAAGCTTAGAGAGTTAGCTGTCTTGGTTTGCTCACCCTAATGTTTTCTGTGTGATCCACAGAAATAACATCTGCAATTTAGACGGATTTAAAATGTTAAGAGAACAACACACCAAACTTCTTATTTATTTAAAGGTTTAAATAAATACTAAACTCTTTACCAGTGCAGCTCTGTTTACTGTACTGTTGGTCATATTGGCTAAGGGCCTAAGTCAGTCAACCAAACCTAGGAACTCAGGACCATTTTAAAAGCTTCCAGATGTCATGTCTGGCCTGGAGCTGATGTTCCAGGATGCCATAATAGAACCTTTCATATCTGACATTTCCACGTGAGCATTCTGTATTGTCTAAGGACTCAAACTTTATTTTATAAATAACTATAATGAGAGCTGACATATACATCACACGTGGGAATCCACATGTAGATGGCTGCATGTAAGTGTGCTGATCACATCCTCAATACTTTTCAAATATGCAAATGGTAAATGCTGAAATCAATTTGTTTTCTATGTCCGCTCTTGAGAAGGCAAGAAGTATTGCTGGTACTTAAACTGCAGCAAGCCAAATTCAGATTTACACAAGGAGAAATACTGCCTGACAAAATGGATAGTGAATGACTGGAATAGATTTCATGAGAAGTTTAAGGAGTCTGCCTCCTTGGAAACTTTCAAGAACAGGTGAGACAAACATGTCAGGAATGAGAGACAAAAGCTAATCTAGCCTTTACAGAAGATTCAGATGAGATGATTCCTTCAGAATGATATGATTCATGGGATAGATGGCATACATACTGATTCAATTAGAAATGTGTGTCTGACAATAATTTTGTCTCCTCTTTTTACTCATTTAATTGTCCCTGGTGACCTAAAATCAATTTCTTCTACCTCCACATTTGAGACTATGTTCTATAGTATATCGCTGTTCCTCTGTTTCATTTGAGTAAGCTGCCATGCCACATGGCTCTCAAATGTAGTTGTCTGAAAGTAAATTGTCTACAGTATGCAGTCATCAGTAATCAATCAATTGTGCTATTGTTTTATCTGTGTCTCAAAAACATTGTTTAAACAAGCTTTGAAAAATGATGAAATTTTAAAATAACTAGGGAGTCTGTACTACTCCAAGTGCAGCTGTCTTTTTTGGTGAATCTGTATGCAAAAGTTGTTTAAAAACATGTTTTAGAATTGACATGTATGGGTGACATGGATAGCTTTTTATAATCTAATTGAAAAAATTATCTAAAAGAGTTCCACCATTTTCAATTCTGATGTGTTAAAAACACACTCTCATGTAGAAACAGTGAGTGTGCTGATGGATGCACATTCTGTCTTGAGTCTTCTGTCCCTGACCAAGAGCAAACAGCTGGAAGCAGAGTTGGCTGGTGAGAGTGCATGATAAGACTGCAACATGCACTGCAATGCCAGGAGGTCAGGTAGAGATGATCCACATCATCTCTCATAAATTCTGACTTATCACCAGGCGAAATTCCAAAAAAAGATAGGGATGTAACCTGGTCTGTGGAATTTTGTCAGCTCTTCCCAAGGCAAATGTGACACTCAAGTGATCTGTGAGCGATGCTCAAAAATTTCTGAAAAATTTTTGAAAACACATAAACAAATTTAATTCCTATATTCTTGAAAATAAATAAATGCGGTCTTGTTACACCTGACTGTCTGCAAAAATATTGACTAGAATTTAATAAAATTTTATGATATGGAAGGATTTAAAAAATTTTCCAGGTCCAAGAGATTATTTCATTAAGTCCAGCTGTTACACGTCATATCAAAGTCTTCTGTAGTTTTCATTGAACAGATTTTTCCACACTGATATTTTAAGATTAACAGTGGAAAAACTATGGGATAATTTAAAATACATTTATGTATAGTACAGACTAGATAATACCAGTAATAATCCATCTCTGTATAACAAGAGAGAAAGGGCTCATGGTCTTCATCAACATCAGTATAAACTATTTACAGCAAATAGTGAAGCTGTTGGCCAATGTCACTGGAAGCCATTTATGATTGGCTTTGAAAGATTATGGAAACTGTGGAGGGTTCCCAAAGGCTGGAATAAAAACAAAGGTGCCACCTGTGTTCAAGAAGGGCAAGAAGAAAGACAGGGAAACTCTGGGCTTGTTAGCCTACCATGATACTGGGGATGGTAGTAGAATGAATAATTTTGAATACAATTCTGAAATATATTAAGGGGAAGTAATGATTAGTAGTAGTCAGAATAGTTTCAGAAAGGGGAAATCACACCTCATCATCGTTTGGGCTTGATGATCTTAGAGGTTTTACCCAACTTAAAAAATCTATGATTCTATGACAAACCTTTAAATTTTCTCCAAGAAAAAGGCTGGTTTGGTGGATAAAGGAATAACAGTGGATATTGTTTTTCTTGACTTTAGTAAGGCTTTCAACAATAATGTCTTTATTGACAAATGAATGAAGTGCAGGATTGGCAAATAAACAGTGGAGTGGTTTGAAAAACACCTGAACAGCTGAGTCTAGGGAGTTGATCAGAGGCATGAAGTCCACCTGGATGCCAGGCACTAGCGCAATTTCCAAGGTCAATACTGGGGGCCCACACTGGTTTACGTCTTCATTAATGCCTTGGATGATGAAGCTGAGTGCATCTTCAAAGGTTTGCAGGCCATACCAAAGGGGATAGAATGGATGATATGCCAGATAATTGTGTTGCCATTCAGAGAGACTAGCTCTAGCTTGCCAAGCTCTAGAAATGGACTGAGATGAATCTCATTAAGTTAAGTAAAGGAAAATAAAAAAGTCCTTTTTACCTTGGGAAGAATCACCCCATGCATAGCTGTGGGTTGGAAAGCAACTTTACAGAAAGTAACTTGACAGAAAACAATTTGTGATTCCTGTTGGACAATAAAAACATTAAAAAAGCTTCTTACTGTGAGTGTGGTCAAATCTTTGAATGGGTTACCCAGAGAGGTGATGAAGTCTAAAGTCTTGGAGACATTCAAAACCAATAAGATTTGGCCATAAGCAAACTGCTTTAGGTGATCCTGCTCTGAGCAGAGGCTTGGGCGGGATGACTTCTAGAGATGCCCTCCAACCACAACTATTCTGTGATTCTGTGGAATAGCACAAAGCAGTGAATGAGTGATACTTAAATAAGTGCTGTAAAGTAAGACACAGTAAAAAGAAACATGTAATTATCACCTTGACAGCTAATAATTTTGGTTTATACACCAACAGTCATATAATGCAGGGGTTCAGTTTTGTCTACTTTATTCAAAGAATTTGACACTAAAATAGAACTTTTGGAGTACTTTCTTTACTTTAAAGTATATAACTGTAAAGCAGGGTAGAGATTGAACTGTGAAGATTCTTGTTAACAAAGACAGACAAAATATTTTAGTCTCTAACATTCCTTGGTACTGAACACGTTGTTGATTCTCCTGTTCAGAGAAAGCTTTTTAAATACGATGCCTGGTAGTGAACTTCTGACCTCTAAACTTCAGAATTCAGGATAAGGTGTCCAAGTTCACTTCAGCAATGCTATCCTTTTCAGAGAGACTCTGGAGAATTGCCATGGTAACCCAGGAATAATCGTGTGAATACAACTTTTGATGAATTCCTCACAGATGTTTCTAAGGGCAGTGAGGCATGATGGGTACTGGTGATCTCACCAAATGCAGAATCCATCACTGCTTGCACACACGAGCTGTGTGAGAATGCTAGTATCATCTGGGAGTATCACAAAAGTCAATCCTTGTTGGTAGGCTCATTCTGGATCTGCTTTATGGGGCTTCATAAAATTAACTACATCTGGAAAAATCTCATTCAATTTCATACTGGGAGAATGAATATTAAATAACTACACACAATATACTGAATATTTCCACATGAAACAGAAGGGCATGGGAATGTTTTTTGCTTTCTGTAGTAAATGAGAGAATTACAAATCCAGAAGGCTTTATCCATAGGCACTGTAATGATAATCAAACAGACAAGTCTGTTCTGTGACTTCCCTACATGGAGGGTAAAAAAAGTCCATTAATTTAATACTTTCAGCCTGGGAAGGTTTGAGAAACTATACTTGTCTGTTATGGATAGTAGAACTAAACTGTAAAAAAAGTGAATTTTGAAAGAAAATCTGTAATACTTTTATGAACAAGAATTTGGGAGAAATAGTGCTAGAATTTAGAGCTTCTGGTAATAAAACAGAATGACACAATCATGGACTGGTTTGGGTTGGAAGGGTCCTTAAAGATAATCCTGTCCCAATCCCCATGCCATGGGCAGGGGCATGTTCAACCAGATCATGTTGCTCAAAGCCCTGGCCTTGCACTACCATCAATGTGGAACCGCAGCTTCCCTGGTGAACCTGTTCTAGTGTCATGAAGACTCTACTAAACATATATATTTTTTTTCCAGCAAAAAAACACTGCTTGACTAATAGCTAATTTTGTTCATCTTTACAAAAAAAGGTACAGTAATCTGGAACTGCTGATTAACTAGGTCCAGGGATTATGTATTCAATACTAAACCTTACATAGGGGGATTTGCTGTATATTTTCCATGTCCCATTGCAGTCCATGCCTGTCCCTCCTTCTGGTTTAGGAAGGATGCTCAACTGTTTGAGCCCTTACATATAGACTGTCATTATTTTAATTTCTGTGAATCTTTCCTATATGTCCAGCCATTCTTCTACTGTGCACTAATAAAATACAGCCAACTTTTCCTTCCACAATGCCATAAAAATGAATGTGCCTGATGTGTTGGAAAATATTGACAGATAATCCTTTCTAAACGAGACCAAGACTCTTAAGCAGTTGTCGTGCTTTGGTTTTTTATATGTATAGGCCATTGTCTCTGTCAAAGTTCATCAGTCTGGATTGTTTTGATGGAACACTTTATTTTGTCATGTTTTGTAATTTGCAATGCCATTGGTCTTTAATCAATAGACCTACCTGCATACAAGTATTTCTAAAGGAAAGCGTTCAGAAAAATTTAAGAAAGTTCAAAGTTAAGAAATCTTTAAACTATGGTTTCAGAGCAGTCATGTATATACTGCAGTTATCCATTCCACTATTATTGTGCTATTCATTATGTTAAAGTAATATATTTTATCATATTACCATTTGTAAATATTTAAATCAAATGATTTTTTTAATTTTAAATGAGTACAAAAAACATAGGCTTACATAGAAAATAATCTTTACATAAAACATGTAAAGATAAAACTTTTCTGAGTGTTCATTATTGTTTTAGGACAGCAGTACTATACACAGCATGTCCACTTGTACTGTTTTATTCTATCTGCCATTCTTTGATGAGAACACTGCTTTACCAGGTGTGCATTTCCTGGAAATCACTGTCAAATGTAGAGGAAAATTCTATTTCTGGAAGACACAAAGTAGATTCAGTAAATGCTTTTCTTCTGTAAACGCAGAATGCATCTCTGCTTATAATTCAATTTTTTTTCTTTCCTCAGCAAAGTCTCTTTCATCTCTTATCCTCCAGTGTCCAGTGTCTGAAGTAACTGAAAAGTAAAGCAAGATTTATGCTACATGACCACTGTTGAGGAGTACTTTGAGTTTTTCCACAAGAGTTACTTTTAGTGCTCCGTTTCTTCAAGAAGAATAGTTTGCAATAGGCTACTGACATAGGCACAGTGCTGCAGGATGGCAGCCTTAGTCTGCTAATCTTTTCCTGATCCTTTATATCCTATTACTAGTATTTACAGAAAAAAAAATAAAAAGTCCATACAGACATGTAAGAAGTAGTAGTCCTTTCTTTTTTTTTAAAGCCACTTACACTTTACACTTTAAAAAATTGTAAATAGCTTTATTTCCTGTTAATGGAGTAATTTATATAGTACCTACTATCTACATTGACAGCACTTTTTATCCACTAGCAAATGTGAGGCATTTACTGAATCAATTACTTGAGTTATGAAGAGGAGCACAAAGCCTCATTGCCACTCCATTCTTCTCAATAACAAAGGAGAAAACACATTAAAAACTAGCATTGATGGGTTGTTGTGAGATTCAGTCAATGAGCACTCCCAGAGTTGAAATTAAAAGGCAGTTAGGAGAAAATTGTTTTCTCTGGTCATCAGTCACAATGTGAAAGGCCTTTTTCACAATGATTAATTAAAAGCTGAAAAAAGACTGAGCTTTAATAAAGTGTCTGGATGGCTTTTTGGTAGCATCATGAGTTAATGGACAGTGGCTTGCCTTGACTAAGTGTTATTGCTCTAGTCCATAATTTCATCTTGAAAATGGGCAAGGGAGTGAATCTTCCTCTTAGTAATTGAGTATTGATTTGAAAATAAATGGCACTGAAACTCCCACTGAACTGTCAGGATATATTCTGGACAGCACTGACAAGAAATGGCTTTTGGTTGCTGTGAAAGTTATGGATCAGCTTGATACTTAAATACATAGAGCTCCACTGCAATCTATCTTCTGATTTATCAAGATTCAGATGGTCAATACATGACATTTCAGAGGAAATAACATTTATGTGCCTGAAGTAAGAATAGGGAAACATTATCACCTTCTTTTTCAAATGCTTCCTTCAATTTGTGAAGCTATTTAAAAAACAACAGCAGAACATTGGTTGATGCCTTAAATAAATACTCTCACTTGTAGAAATTAGGCTTGAAATTATTTTAAAAGTGCTTTCAGTTAAGGTGATTAATTTCATATATGCAAATTATCTTAAAATAACTTGGTGGCATTTACGTGGCAACAGCATGGTCTGTGTAAACTGGGAGGTTACAAAAGTCACCATTTTTAAGGTTTCAAGTACTGTACTCTACTGGCTGTATTTAAAGATATATAACCTACACTGTCACAGTCTTAAAACTTTCACTAATAATATAAAATAGACATTGGAAATAAAACTAAAATGCTATAATAAAAGATTATAGAGAGAAAACAAAATTCAAGCAAACTTTTTAACCTAATAAATATTAAGCAGAGTTTTAAATGTGGTATTGGCCCAAACTGCCATAGAAATTAAGAGGTGTTAAGCATTTTAGATACCAGAGTCAGAGGGGTATTTTCTTCCTTCTGAAGTAACTCTAGGCTTTGGATAGCAATATGTCTTCATTAGTTGTGTGATCATCACAGTATATTAAAGAGTTAAGCACCAGGTTCCTCAAAAGAGAGTGAAAAGGGTTTCAGACACAGATGTTGAATGGGGAATCAAATAAACACAGACAAAATGCAATTAGCACAACCTTGTCTTCACAGTTTTTACCTGGGAGAAGTCTGTCTTTTTACCCTTGAAAAAATAAATTATTAGAGGTTATTACTTTTGCAGCAAAGCTTGATGGCACTTGAATCTATATGAAAGATTTGTATAAAAAACCTGTACAACTGATATGCATGTCAGCTCTCATTTTTCAGGTCCTCATCTTTCTGAGAGTTCAAACACCAAAGTCCTTCGAGGCCTCTTGATCTCCATTCAATGTTTTGAGAAAAAACTTCACGGGGTGTTTGTGTGCTTCCATGCATCTGTGTTCAGAAATGATTGCAGGGTCAGGAAAAACAGAATGGCAAATACCTCCACAGCACATTGTTTATGAATCTTACACAGGGAGATTAGAATGTCCAAATAAGAGAAATGAGTTCCCATTTTCAAGCAAGGTTGAGCTCTGAGATTGCTGCATTTTTGCTGTAATATTACAACAGTAGTTCTTGTAACGGGGGAAGAAAGTTGCTCTCCCTTTTCTGGTTGATCCTCAGAGGTTTCCCAGGGTACAGTGAGTATATGGCACTCCCAGAAATTGTGTCAGCCTGCACTGCTGTTTGTGGTTGCTGCCAATACAGTTAGAAGGGTGCCTAGAAAGACATTGTTTTCACAAGGACTTGGCAGGTTTTTCTATTCAATTGTCAAGCATCTTAAAGAGATTTTGAAGTCAACTATTTCATTCACCTGCACAACAGAAAGAAAACAACCCTGTATTGATAACAAAGCCTTATTTCAAGTTCTTACTCATGACATACATTTGCAATTGATGGTTTCCAGTATTGTCTTATTGTCTGCTCCCGGTTCAGCCGAGAACCCAAAAAGACACAAAAATCTCAAGTCAGAAGACACTGCAAGGCTGGCTGCAGTTCCTGAGCAAAGAGCAAACAGAGAAATAGGAATTATGTTCAGGGCTACCTTAAAAACAGGCAGTGTAGTCTTTTCAGAACTTCAGGATATTTTGGGGTTTGGGTTTCTTTTTTGTTGTTGTTGTTGGTTGTTTGTTTGTTTTTGGGTTTTTGTTTGTTTGGTTGGTTTTGGTTTTTGTTTGCTTGTTTGTTTTTGTTTGGTTGGTTTTTTTGATTTTTTTTAGGGGGCTTTTTCAGGTTTTTTTGGAGCACCTAGCCTAGTTCTAGAGTCTAGAACAGGAAAGACTTTTTCACTCAGGATTATGAGAGCCCTGAACTTTCTTACATTCATACCTCGCCTTTCACTGGAGGAATTGAAACCACTAGCTCTGGCTTCCCCAAAATTTATCACACTCTAAACTATTGTTTTGTTAGAAAGTAAGAAGAAAAGGAAATAAGAAAGTTTGTATTAGAATCATCCAATTGCTGTTCTACCACTGTGAAGAGAGAATGTAAAATTCACAGGACTGAAAATCTAGCATATGAAAAGGATCATTATTCTTTCACAGAACTAGAATTTGAAATGAAATTTTTCAAGTAATATTGAAATTAGGTATGTGCAGAAGTAAAGGGAAATATATTTTTCAGTTAGCTCTCTCTAGAATTCAGAATATATCAAAAGGAGAAAGTATTTTTTTCAGACAATGCTTTTTTTTTTTTTTTTTCTTTTACTATTTTGGTTTTGTTATATTGCTTTATTTCAGCTATGTGTTTTAAGGACTATTCCTTGTATATGAAGAAGCAGAAAAAAGTCCTTATTTAGGAGACATGACTATGTGACTTCAGCTACAGATTATGTTGAGTTTGACTTTATGAGGGAACAGATCTGTACTGCCAGTACAAGTATCACGAGAAACTGCTGATCCAAGAACACTCAGATTTGTTCTCTTGATGACAATGGCCATAATGCCACTCTGAATATGATTCACTCAATATGATTTGAACTTGGATTAGTGCAAACTGCAGACTCCTTTTGCTAAGATTGTAAATTTCATCAGAATAACTGTCAATTTACCAGCTGGATGGTCAGATACATCCAACAGACTTCACTTGGTACCTGTGTGGGTGGATTGAATGTCTGAATCCTTCTTTGACAGAGACGTCCATTTTACTTGAATGCAAAACAATTAAGTTTTCTTTATCAAAATATAACTTTTAAAACACGGACTTGTGTTGTGGTGCATCAAAAATGGTTTAGTTTAAATTACCCCTTGCCCTACTAACCCTTTTGGTTTTTCCCTGGTGGTGGGTGTGCCAATCACTCTGTGTCCCTGTCCAGAAACCTGAAAGATTGTGGGTGGGAGGGGCTGAGGTGAATGGCAAAGCCTTTGGCGTCTCTGCCCTGTATTATGTGTAGGATGTCCTGTGTATGGTCTTCTGGTCTTGGTCACTCCCTCCTTACCTGGTATTGGTTATGGTTCCCCCTGCCCCTTTCCACACCCCCCCATAATAAAGCTGAAACCTAAGCCCCAGGAGTCACTCTGGACACGGCCCTGTGGGAGCAATAAACGCCTAGCTCCAACCTACATGAGAGTCCTTCTTTCTTCTTCCACCCCCTCTCTGCGCTTCAGCCTGAGGTTCACACCCCCCCACCCTAAAGGATACAAAACTATACATTGTATGCGGACCGGTGAGTGAGCAAGCCGGTAAAGGACTCCAGACACCCCCAGTCTTGTAAAACATTTGACCAAATGAAGTGTTAAGACCAGACTGAATGGAGCTTTGAGCAAACTGACCTAACAAAGGTGTTCCTGCTCTTGGGATGATTTTTAAAGTCCCCTCTGACCCAAGCCATTCTTTAAGTCTGTGATTCTGTGACCTAACCAAGGCAAATGTACTTTAAAAGTTTTATACATCTTACTTTCACTAGAAATATAAGACATTATAGAATGTTAGTATGTAATAGACTAATACTATATGAAAAACTGTGGGAGTTTTACTTCTCCTGGAATTGCTACATTCAAGCATCATATTGTTTCACCCATCAGTTTCTGAGAAGCAGGATAGCTTGTAATGTTTACAATGCCTCTAGCAATCCCTCTGACAGTGCACCACAAAATAATACTTTAAATGGGGACATATTTAAAAAGAAAGTGCTGCAAGTGTTTTTTACTAATCATCTTCTTAATGAACAGCTACCATATGTAATTTTGCAGTGCCTCAAAGTGACAGCTAACAGTTGTCAGTATGTAAAAACCCCCCAAACCCTAGAAACCAAATGCAGTTGTTCAGTTTGTTAATCACCAAGATTATCAGTTGAGGAAATATCTCATATTAGAGAGAATGAAATGCCTTCATTTTTTCTTAATCCTTTTTCATACTTTTAAAATTCATATTTAGGCAAATTGATTTCCCAAGTTCTTAGACAGAGTCTGACAGTTATAATTAGAAAAAAAGTCGTATGGTGAGTGAAGCAGTGCTTTTGTAAATCTCCTCTTCCTTGCTTAAAACTATTGGTTTCAAGGTATATATTTTCATGTAAAGACAAATTCCTTTTACTGTTGTTTTATGACTGTTTTTATGGAGCTAATTTTTATGAAAGATTGAATATTGGCCGTAAAATAGTCAGGATTTGTGACAGAAACACCCTGACTATATGAAATACACATTTTGTCAGTCATAAAAACCTCCCAATAAAACTTCAGCTAAATTTCTTAGCAGCACAGTTCTTGGAGCCACAGATGAATTAATGCATACACTTTGTGAAGCAGAAAGAGTATTACTGCTTCATCAATACCAATCATACCAGTAATCATTTTGAAATTTCCTTTGAGTAATTTTTTTTTTGTGTGTGTTAGTAGAGAAATGTAAACCCAAGGGTCAAGCTGCTTCCAAGAAGAAAGAAGGTCTAGGAAAAATACAAGGATTTCCAAAATGTTCCTTCAAGAGATTGCTTCTTTCTAGTGCCAGAAAAAGACAAAATAGAGCAGCTTGCAGACTGATACACCATGGTTGGCACTGGAGTCTTTGGGGCACCACAGGCAGAGAAAACCTTAACCAGGCCTTGCATGTTCCCTAGCCAGTGCTTGTCCTCTCTTCCAGTCTTCACAGCCACATGTGAATGGGGCAGACAAATATTTTTTATGCCATTCACTTTTCACAATTAATTTTTCTCTCCTTGCTTTAACATACTTTTGACCACACATTCTGTAGGCAGCAACTTTTTGAAAAATTGCAGTGCAGTGAATTCAGTCAACCTGAAACTTGTCCCAGCCCTACTGTCCGGAGCTCCTGTGCCTTGGAGTGTCTGGGCTCAGAGGAAAAAGTGTTCAGGTGGGTTATCTGAAGGATTTTATAATATTTACAAGTATATCATACATACTATAAATAAACAGACATCTTTGCTTTTTTGATCACAGATGATTTTTAACTAATGCAGAAGCCTCAAGGACTATTAATTCCAATTATCTTGTTTATCACCGCAGGAAACAACACTACTTCTATTATTAGAACTTACAAAGAAACACACAGATTTTTTTAAAGTGGGGCAAGGCTTGTGAGGGATATCTTTTATAGACCAAGCAACATAATTGGAAAGAAAACAGACAATGTTCTGGACACACAAGCCTCCTTCAAGTCTGAAATAGAAGCAACAAACTTCAAGCAAAATATTTCTGAGTTTTAGAGCTTAAGAAGGAATTTTGGCAATGTTTGCAATAATGGGTAAAGTACTGATAAGGTTGAGAAGTGAGTGCTGATGTGTGAATGTACTCAGCCAGGAAGTAAAACAGAAAAAAAAAACCAAAAAAAAACCAGCCTGTGATGACCTGAAAATGATGGTACCTGAAGTAAGTACATTAAAGCATGACAACAACAGCAGTTTAAATGAAGGCAGGACCAAATAAATCTGGTTTTAACTCTTTACAATTTCTCTCCTTCCTCTATGCTTCTGCCTCCCTCCTAGCACCCCCACGGTCATCAAAGTGGAGTTATGTCAGTGAGCACTGATTTGTGGCTAACCGTGGGTCACTCTGTTGTGCTGAGCACTGTAGATTTTGAGAAAGCCATGCAGGTACTAGTGCCCCACATCACTGCCTTGGATACCATAATGGAACTAAAACAGAAGGTCATTCAGCCAATTTATAGGACTCAGATGTAGTTACTCAGAACAGAGAAAACCAGCAGACGACAGTGTCACTAAAACTGCCTTTCTGAGGCAGGTGAAACAAGCAACCCTAAAACAATTGTGTGTTTCTACCCCCATGTCTTATTTTTTGTCATTCTAAGGATATTTTTCTGAGTGTGTTTCAAGTTTAACATGCTGTTGGGGACATTAGACACAGTAATAAGAATCTGTCTTAAAAAAAACAGAAACAACAAATCAGTAATGTGATGTGGTGCACAGAGATTACTGCATTAAGATGTCCCACCACGGAAAATCTTCCTGACTTTTGCATAGATACGTAGGTGAGTTTCATAAACTACTTTCTTTAAATATCTAGACAAGTAGTGACCTTTCAAGGTCCCTTCCAACCTACCTTATTCTGTGGCTCTATAGGGACAACCCTCACTGGGGCTCAGCAGTAATGGGTACCCCAGGCTCAGCTCCTGACAGAAGTTTTGCCTCCTGCAGGACTGAAATGGAGGGTGAGGGGAGGGGGGCCTGTCATACAGACAGGCACAGAAAATCCCTTAACAGGAAGAGAAGGTGGTTTAAAGGGGCTTGGAAAAAAGAGGAAGAGAGACTTTTTACATGGGCACTGATGGAGAGTAGGTTTAGGTCAGATAATAGGAAGAAATTCTTTAGTATGAGGGTGGTGTGGCACAGGAAGAAGTGTCTTTCCCAAAGAAGTTGGGAAATATGTTCCTTAGACATCTGGAATAGTTCAGGTCCAGGATAGATGGACTTTGGACAATCTGGGCTAATGGAAAGTGTCCCTGCCCAGGGCAGGGGTGTTGGGACTAGATGAAGGTCCCTTTCCACCAAACTCATTCTGCAATTCAATGACTTCTTGTGCCAATGGTGCCCTGCAAGGCAGTGGCTTCTGCCCAAAGCTCTGCAATAGCAGGAGGTGGTACAGGAGCAGCTCTTGCCTCCCATCAGGAGTGGTGGTGCCCTCTCCTCATGGAGAGCTTTTTGGGAAGGTGGAGGCCATGCTCTGGGGTCTATAACTGGGTTGCAGGTAGTTAACACCTTCCTCTGAGGAGCAAGGTTTGCTCCTGGCCCAGTTCTGGACCGTGATTTGTGTTGTCTCATTTGTTTAAATGAATTAAACAAACTGCCATTGCTGAATTGGTCTAGCAACATTTTCCTGTGTCTCTGTGCCTTTGATTTCTCTTCTAAGTTCATCTGACTCACTTGATCATATGTTCACCTCCTCTCTGATATAAATGAAGGCACTGTCATTGCTCTAGCAGGCTCTGATTATCTCCTGAGATGAAAATCTGTATGTTATTTTTAAATGAAATTAAAATGCTTAATAACTTAAGAGCATCGGGATGGATACTGTTTAGTTGCTTTGAAATAGATCTAATCATACAGAATTACATTAGTCTAGTCTTACAGTAGCACTGATTACTGTTTTGCTACCATGGTAACTTGTAGCAAATACTAGATTTGAAAATTAGAATTATTTTTTTCCCATTATAAATAAATAAGTTTGAAGAATTTTTTGGAGAATTTTCCACAGGTAATTTTAAAAGAGAATATTTAAGAACAAGAATAAAATTTTCCATATAGTTTTGTTTCTAATCATAATTTTAATTAAACTCTTATTTTACAAAGTGAAAATGAAATGAAGATTTAACAGGTGTAAAACAATTCAGTGTGTTTTTATTTTGGCACTAATTATTTTTCTAATCTATCTGCTTCCATGAAATATTCATTTCTTCGTTAATTTTTTTTTTTTTTCTTCCAAAAAATTTTTTTTTTTTTTTTTTTTTTTTTTTTTTTTTTTTTTTTTTTTTTTTTTTTTTTGAGAAGCAGGTGAAAAGCTAGTGAAGTCTAAAGTCTGCAGTAGAAAAATCACTTCCCTCTTCCCACAAGTTTGCTGGTCAGAGAAACAAGGGGGCAGCAGGATCCTGCAATTGGAATAGGACTAACTTTGTGCAGACAAGGACAGCATTTCATACCTATACATTAGTATCTTTGTTACAGTAGAGGTTTGCTGAAATTCTTTTGAGAAGCCATTCTGTGTTTAAAACCACTGGGTTTATATGAAAACATAAATATTGTATTTTCAAATTATCACAGAAGAAACATGCATTCCAGTGGTCACCTTAGCCAATAATTTTCTTCTATAGATCCTCTCACTGAAATGTGGAGAAAAGAACCAAAATCAGGTAAGTTCTGCACTGAATTATGTCTATGTCTTTTAGCACACAGTCATAAACTTTCAGTCTTCACCTTACAAACACTTGAAGAAACAAACATGCACATGTAAGGAAACTGAATATTGGTTAACTTGTCCTGTAAAATCTCTCCTTTGTCAGAAGCACCTTAACTTCCATGTAGTGAAAACACCTCTAATTAATTAATCTGATTTCTAATCTCTTTCCTTTTATTCTCTTTTGCTACTTTGAAGGATTCAAGGCAGGCACCTTTGGAGAGGTGAGCAGAGGTGCCATAGCAGCTCTCTGCATAGCTCATTCCTGCAGCCCTCTGGTCATACTATTTTGACCCCTGGCTTCCTGATAAAACAAATAAATTGCACTTCGAGGCTTCCAGAGAACCCGCTTTTGTTTGGTTGGTTTTTGTTTATTTTTCTAATGGGAAATAATGCTTTTTCACACAATATTGTTTTCTGGCAATAAAACAGCTTTCTGTCTCCTTTCCTCCTCTCCCCTTTCCTCCTCTCCCCTCCCTCCACTCCCCTTCCCAGCCTTGAACTGAGATTTAGGAAACAGACTAGAATCAGAACTAAGGAAAGTTATTCCTTGTTACTCATGTTTAAAGATGTAAAGGCTTTCCCTTTGACACTTTCTGTCATCTCATCTAGTACTTCTTCCCTTAGTACATCTTGTTCCAGGCACATCATTATTAACTTTGGTTTGCTCATGTAAATAGCACACCAATACAAATAACATCTACCAAGGACATGGCAGTTCACAAAGCAGAACAGTCAATTGAGATAATGTGGGTGAAGGCAGAAGGGATTTTAGAGCAGGGGTCATTTTATTGCCTCTGGCATGGCACAAATCTGAACAGAATGACAGCCTGGGTCATGATGGGAGACAGGAGGTGCATTTACTCTGTACAAGTATTTGCTGTGGGAATAGTAATTATTGTGACAATAATGTTTATATTATTTAATGTGTCTGTAAACTACTGTAACTTGTCTCTTTCCTATGTAGAAATTTGCCAGATCTTATGTCTTGGAAAGTATTCATTCCTAAAAATATTCAGCAGGTTTAACTGGTTAATTACTTACGTATTTAGTGCTCAGGGGATATTGCAGGCAGGCAAGTCCCCTAAATCATTTGCTGGGTGTAAAGGAAACAGTTAAATGACATGATAGACAAGGATCTATCTGTGCACATGTAACCTATCTTAAAAGAGGTGATCAGCTCCTTTTTTCCCCCATTAGTAATTTCTTATTCAGAGAAAAAGGCAAGGACTTCTGGCAATGAGCTATATTATTCTCTTAAATCCAGCAGTACTTTTGCTAGTGCTTAATGTTCAGATCCTGAATCGATCCCTCACAAGATGACCTGTGTGAGAAGCTGTTGAGAGCATGTTTGCACAGAGCAAATAATGCTAGACAGGCAAAAAAAAAAACCACCAGAGAAATAATTTTCTAGCATTTTTAAATTAATTTGGATGGATGATCATAGAATTGAATCTAAAGATTCAATTCAAATTCTTGCATATATGTTACCCCTTCTGGAGGCAGAGATCTTGCTTGGTAAAGATGTTTTTCTAGATTAGTCCAGGTTCATGACCATTTCTAAGTGCATATTATTTCTTGCATGAGGCAGCAACAGATTCTGGAGTTAGTAAAGATTTATGAGAAAGAATAATAAGGTGATAATTCATTACTCACTTGGTGTTTCTCAGCAGCAAAAAAAAAAAGACAAAGAAATAAATATTTCCTTTAGTATATGTAAGCTACAAAAATCTTGGGTGAACACAGAACATGCAAAAATATTTTTTTTAATGTGATACTAAAATAACTGGTTTAGGCTTTTGTAAAAATAGAACAAAAGAACAATAGAACAATAATCATTCTTTAATGTTTGACATTGTCTGGACAATAATATAGATTTCCTATACAAATTACAAAGATAGCAACAGTTTACGCAAACTCAGTTCAAATCCTTACTGTTACTCTCTTTGTGTGCATGTATAATTCCCATTGACTGAAATCAAGGTTACTAGTGGGAAAGCAAAGTACATTCTTCACTGTTAAAAGTCACTTAACCAGTCACCTCATCTGTGCCATAGCTTTTTGATCTCACATATTCTTTCCCTCAATTACCATTTATTTTGGGTTTTCTTTAATATCTTTTTAACTTTGGTTTTATTGAAAATATTGTATTTCAATTTATTATAATTTAGATCGCACTGTATTCTCTTTAAATTTAAAAAGTGTGGAAGTGATAAAACACACGATTTTGAGTAGACCATGCCAAACTTTTCTGCACTCTTTTGCAATTTCAGCCTCATTTTCTATTTTAGCTTTTTCTTATATTTTTATTAGAAGGCTAAATTCTTTCAAAAGATCTTTAGAACATGTCTCACTGACAACATGTCTCTCAGAACATGCTTGGTGACACTCAGAGAAACCAGGGGCTCCTCCAGTGAAACTCCCAGGATCTGTGTAATACTTCACAAACTGGGTCCAAACAATGGGTAAGAAAGCAAAGAGAACAAGGTAAGCAGGAGAGCAGAAAACCTGCATGTAAATCACAGAGCATGCTATGGCTCACCACACTGCCTGAAAGGGCTGATGATGTGCCACTGTGATGCTATTGGCCTCTATTAATTTGCTTGGTTTTACATTTCCTGCTGTGTAACCTGCAGGCAAGAACTTTAAAGGACTTTTTTATACATGGAAGAATTCCTTCACTCTCTTATTGATATTTTCTAATTATCTCTTAGGTCTCTCTTCTTAGAGACACATTTTCCCTGCTTGTCACCTTGGAGGCACTTGAGAATGGCATAAGGAATTAGAGAAGATCGATTCCCTGAGCTGCAAGTTGTGTCTTTGTTTAACTTTTTTTTTTTTTTTTTTTCTTGTGTTTATACTCTGGCATTCTACTATTAAAAAAAAGTCCACAGAACATTGACAAGAATTTGAGAGTAGAAACGGAAAAGAGATGAAAACATTTCACTATTCCTTCCTCAAAATTAGATATTTTCTAAAAGACAGACTTTGGCTCATCTCAAGCTGTAGGAAATAATGCTGAAAGGAGTGAAATTTACTTGTTGATATATTGCCAGGGAGACCCATCGCCTTGATGGATGAGATGCAAGCCAAGCAGGCAGCTTTGTAAACTCAAACCTGGCTTTGTCCTCAGTGTACTGTGCACCAAAACTGATTGACAGACTTCTCTGCTTGGACACCTCTGCTCTGCCTGCAGTGGTCTGGACTCCAGACATTGTGCTACACAAAGAGATAAAACCCATCAGCAAGAGAAAAGCAAGCTGGAGTATTTTTCAGAGTTTAGAGATCACTTTTGTAACAATACAGAGTCTTGAATTTAAATAAGGTCTGATATGCAAGAAGAAATGTTTGTAGAAACATAATATTCTTTATTAGTATTTATACGTAGTACCAAAACAGATTTATAGGATTATTGAAAGTCCATTACCTTTAAAGCTAATTTTTAAGGTACAGCATTCATTTAATGCAAAGCAATGGAAAATACCAACGTGACCTTCACAACATATTAAACTTTCTAGAATGCAGAGGTGTGGTTTGGTCTATCTAAAACTAAACACAGAGAGTAGTTTTTTTTTCTCTCTATGTCTCCTCCTCTTTCTTTTTTATTTTCTTTTAATAACTGGATAGTGCAATTAGATACCACATATACTAATAACAGTTGTTTTGTAGCACTTGACATTTTGGTAATTATTATAACAGGTCTTAAAAGGATTTAAATATTTTAAGATAACAGTAAAAACAAGTCTGCATTATCAGAGGTAAACTAGTAGAATCTCTAAGGTTATTCTACCTTGTAATGTTTCCAATAATAGATTAGTGTCTCAGAAGCAAAGGAATTTAGAGAGGCATTACATGTTTAATTTGCTGCTGTGGGCATGTAACTAATGAATTAAAGTACATAGGGTTGTATCTACTTTGAGCATAATCTTGGTTTTGGGCAAAGACTCTCCTCTGCAAAAGCACTTTCTTATCTTAGCATAGTAGAGAAATAGATTTAATCCCTCACATAAATAATTGTTTCTTGACCATAAAGGCTGAGAAACTGCATGCCCATATTCATCAAGTTTCCAGTCTATATATCTGTTATGGAAATACTATAAGTTACAGAAGTTTGTTTTGAGACAAAATTTGGTGTCTTTTTCAGGCCAAATGAGGTTCTGTACTAAGAGCATGTCTGATTAGTGCAAAAACTTTCTCTTAAGTAATGACTGTTTACTATGAGTTGGCTGGAAAACCCATTTATAATTATCACTTCATTGGTCAGCTGAAGAAATTGCTTGGTTTTAGATTAAAAAATGATCCTGACTATCAGGGCTAGAAATACACCCAACACACTCAGTTCATCCCACAAATTTTTGTGGGGTTGGTACAGAGAAGGGCAATCCAGCCTGAACCTCTTTCTGACCTTGGTGCCTTGGGAAAAACATGAATGTATCATTTTCCTAACCCCATTCTGTTCCAGGAGTTCCACATCTTGTTTGTCTAAATATGTCTAATTTGAAGAGCTGATAATTTATTTGAATTCTTATGAGGACAAATCCAATGGTGTGACACTTTTAAAAACACCCTGTTCTGACCTTCCTTTTGGGGGATGACCTCATAACTTCAGTAGGAGTGTACGTAGGCATGAACAACATATGCTTTTCAAAAAGTGATGTTCAAACTAAAAAAAGTATGAAATATGTCTGGTTAAGTTACGATTGCAGGAGGACATGTTTTGATGGATTTTATGTATTTCAGATTGGGTGACTTGTTGTCAAATCATCTATGGGTTTTTTTCTGTCCCTTTTTGAAAGCCTGGAACAGTTTTAACCAGAAAATAAAAGCATAATAGGGCAACTCTCCCCAAAGATGCTGCAAAATAAGTCATCAGCTATGCTAAATTTCTTGAAGTTTTTAGGTCTAACCCGTATTTCCTCAAAAGCCATACTTCAATTTGAAGAATGGGAGACCAGACTTTGAATCACAATTGACCAAATTCTGTGATTTTGTTTTTGAAAATGTTATGAGATACTTTTGGTCTTGGGACAGAAAGAAGCTTTTAACTCCCTAAGGTATTACTCATCAGTAGAGCTGGGGATTTTAATCATTTATTTATTTACTCTTCTTTCTGCTTTACTTCTGGATGACCATTTCTGTGCTAGTTATTCACCCATTCCATTTCAGTCATTTGCACCTCTGAAATGTTTATAAGATTTGTTATTGATGTATGAACTTAATTTTTTAACATGAATTTTATAGCTTAGGTGGGGATCTGAAAATGTTACTAACTGGCAAAGGGGAAAAAAAGAGGTAAAATAATCACCAGTGAATGGCCTTTCTACATAAAAAAGTTGCACATGGAACAAATGCAACATTGCATTTCATTACACTCTACAGTTCATGCAGATCTTAGAGACAACTTTGAAAACAGAGTCTTACTCTCAGTTGCTGCTATTAATGAAACTGCTTATTTCTGAGCTGTGCAAACTCCAGTGAATGAGAAAGTAAACAGAAATAACTGTACAGATGAAACAAAATACATATATTTAGGAAGAAAATTCTCTGATTTTCATGCTGCCTCAGGCCACAGTTGTCCTGGCTTCTTTGATGTTGAGCTGAATCTTTGTTTTACTAAAATAGATATGTTGCATTTTGAAATTTTTGTATTGCTACTTAAAACATACTGCCTTAAAGTTAAAAAAAGTGATGATGGACTGGTTTGAGAGGGAAATATTCAATTGGAGATGAAAGTTAAAGACAGTGTCTGTCTGTTTTTGTGGGTAGTTCTTCTTTATTCATTATTGTATTCTTCTTTTTTTGTTTATTTGAAAATGAAAAATAGAACACCAGAAAATCAATATTCGTATCTACACCAGTATCTGCATCTGTACCTAAGTGTGTGATGTTAGGTGCTCATTTCATTCTTGAACTGAGTTGAATTAATTGAAATTTGATTCTTGAAGCAGCATAGGTTAATGAGAGATGTCAAAGAAAAGTCAGCAGCTTCTACAGAGTGAGGCTGTTATCCCATGTCCTTTGCTCCTCACCATATTACAAATAAAACCATATCTTTTTCTTTTTTTTCTTAACTGACAAGCTTGTTTTAGAACAGGCTATTCAAAAACAGCTCAAAACTCTTAAAATCAAGATTTTTTTACATCCACTTACAGAACAATCATTTTTCAATAACTAATTTACAGGAATGTTCCTTAGAAATGCATGCAGAAGGAGAAATAATTTCCATTTCTGTGATTTTTACAATTAGATGCAGTATGTATTTTCAGCTTCTACAGTGTATTCCCAGTTTCACCATTCAAGTAGAACAATCATATGTAATAAGTGCAGTCTCAGAGAAAAAGTTAAAAAAAATGGAGAAGGATCTTTTCAAATTCTGTCAAAATATTTGGATTCTTGCTGATTCTAAATAGGCCTCTAACTAGGTAACTGTTGGCCATGCCAATTCAAGTACTTTGTCAAATTATGCCTTTAAATTTTTTTTGAAAAAAAATTTTTTTTAAAAAAAAATTTTTTGAAAAAACCTATATTTGATATCATTATCCATAGACAACCATGCTCAAACCCAGCCTTATTCTTCCTCCAACTCTGCTGTAACTAAAAAATTCTCAAAATTACCACTGAAAAACATCAGAAGTCACTCTTACAGTAGGCTTTTAATCAGTCTCTTTTTTTAAACCCCAATGAATGCCTTAAATAAGCTCTCATAAACAAAAAAATCATTTTTTATCTTATTTTCTTAAATTAAGGGGTTTTTTTGTTTTTTTGTTTTTTTTTTTTTTTTTTTTTTTTTTTTGGAANTTTTTTTTTATGTTGGAAGTTGTTTGAAAAAAAAAAGACCAAAATTCTATTCAGAACCCATTTTTGAGGAAATTAAATAGAAATAATTTGCTCTCTGCATGCTAAAATTTATAGCAGTTGCAGATGAGGTTAAGTGATGGTGGAGGGAGAGAACAGGAAAATGTCCTTTGCTTTTCATGTAGAAATACAAGCAGTGAGATTTGTGATACAGCACTGCCGGTGCTAACTGTACCCATCTGCACTCCACTCCCATTTGCTGTATTAACAGGCATTATTCCCACATCACTCCTTCTCACAGCTGTGGTACCAGGCAGCTGAAATGTGAGCTGCAAAGTTGTGTCGTGCTCTTAAATGGGTCTTCCCACCCCTTCTCCACAGGCAGCAGTTGTCTTACTTTAGAAAAGAAAGGATAACAGCAAAGTGTCTCGGGAGCTGGGGCAGACAGCAGCTGGGGCAACAATTCAGTACATGATGTGAGAACTTTCAAATATCAAGGACTACTTAAAAATTTTACCCAGAGTAAGAAAGAGCTCTAAATGAAATTAAAAACTATTTTTGGACAGCTGCTGCATTTTGTATATTTGATTAGAGTTTCTGCCCTGGTGTTAGTTAATAGCAAAATAATTTAATTATGAATTTCAGATCTTTCTTCATCAACACAGTAAATAGTTTATTGTAGGCTTTATTTAGAAGCAAGCCTATGTTTATGTGTCATGTTTGAGTGAATTTGGGATTTTCCAAATAGCCTGGTAGATATGACCAATTCATAAATGAATTGTCTGTTTTCATTAAAATCAGTAGATGTTTTCCATTGATTTCAGGAGTAAAAGCAGTTTTTATCATCTCTATTTCAGTTATCATCTGTATTTTTAATCTGAAATAAAACATTATTAGATTATTATTTACATGGTTCAGTTACAATAGTCATTGTACTGACCTTTCAATTAATTCTTGATTTCCATGGTAAACGTTTATTCACTTTTGATTGTTACTGTTTTCTCATTTATAGTGATCAAATTACACCTTACATTTCCATTTTGCAAGGTAATTCACAACCCCTCCACCTACAATGTACTTTCTCCATGAAATCTGATTAAAACAAACAATTAAATTTTGATTAATGCTTGCAGCATTTCAAAGGACCAGAGCAGTAGAGACAGACAGTAAAATTTTGAGGCTGTATAAGATTACCTCAAAGCTTTGAATCACGAACAGATTTTCTGAATTTCAAATCACATATAGGTGTGCTGTTAAAAAAATTGTCAGTTTGCTTAGCAGCTGATCTGTATTTTGTCCATGAGGACATTGTTGTCACCTGAGGTATAAGCAGGCCTTGTGACTCTACCTTGCATGCGAGAAGGCAGAAATTATGCAAGTTATCAAAAATGCAGCACAGTCATTATGGCTTTTTTTTTCCCCTGCAGTTAAAGAATTAGTTATATAGATTATCCCAGAACTATAATTTTGCTTCCTGACAATGCTAGTTTAGGCATACGAAATTGTATTCCTATACCATGGTAAATTTATTAAATATTCCATTATGACTATTGACAAGTAACTCAGAGGCAACCACATTAAAAATGTCGGCCTGTAAAATATATGTGTGGCTGTAGTATGACCTATGAAAATGTTAAAATTCACCACAAGGAGATAGTATCTTAAAAGTGAAATGGAAATTTTCACTAGAATTATGAGAAAATTGATGTGGTACTAAAGGTACACAGACATGAGGTAATATTGACTCTCAGATCATGTTGCTAATCCAAAATATTTTGACATGAAACCACTTTCAGATTAATCAAAGTTCTTGTTCCTTCAGGGTGCTAAGTATATTCACAGCTGGAAGCTTTGACCCGTGTAAAAATGAACACACACTACTAGGAAGAAAAGGATTTTTTTTTCTGAAGTTATGGGGAATTTCAATGAACTTAAAAATCATTGAGATGCTTATTGTAAGAGAGAATTTGAGTCTCCTTTCTGATTTTTTAGCAGCATGATTTCTTGTTTGTTTTTCACAGCATTTTCCTTGAATGAACACCAGATAAAGGAAGAATCCAGCACATACAGGAAAAGGCCACAGGGACAACAAATATTGACAGACGTGTTATATTTTAATTTGGAAAATTTGGTGGTTTTAAGAATTTATATCAAGCTTGATGTAAAGTGAGGAATATCAAGCATAGTGAACGTCAGGAGAAGTATCTGTCCTCTTCATCCTCTACAGCACTGCAACTTCTTGATTACTGAACATCACATTCCTTCCTTACTGAGGGAGAATCCTTCCTGGAGTTTACTGTTCTCATTGTTACTCTTTAGAAAAGATCAATTCTGAGGCACTACCTGTTATAAGGAGGTTTCAGCAAAGAAGACAGAAAGGAGTTAAAAACTGATGTCAGGCTAAAGATCTCTGTGAAAACTTTGTCAGTTGTTCAAGGTGAAATAGCATAGCTGTTTTTGTGAGAAGAAAAAATCTGTTCAGCATCCCCTGACACTGCTGTGTTCTCTGTATCTGCCTCGAGGTTCTTAACACTCACTACTCCAGCACTAATCAGTGTGCCTCTGTGGTTAACATGAGAGAGAGATGGGGAAACCCATCTAAACAGACCATAAACCCCAGAATATTTGCTGTCATCTTTTGTGCAAACTCCTGTGCGTGTACATGTACAAATATGTGTTTATAGGTATACCCCCATAGGTATACGTGTGTACATGTGTGTGTGTGCACACATATACACGAATACACACAAACACAATGCACCAAGTCAGACTATGGACTGCAGACAAATTGTGTGGTTTCTTACTCTGCACAAGCTGTAAAATATCTCACAGCATGAATCATGAAGTGTGAACAAAGACTTTCCATGGACTAGCTTAATGTACTAAAAATCCAAACTGGTAACTACAGACCCGTTTGTGTACCCATATGGGAGAGCTATGCATTTAAAGAACTTGGTTTGTGCTATCACTTTGTACAGCCATTTGAGTGCTGTGAAATATCTGGTAATTATGAGTGAAATGCATTACAATCCGGATGTCTTCTCCTATAAGTGGTGACACACTCTTGCATATTGTGTGATCTGGAGGTGTACGAGTGAGAAAGTGGCAGTGCTTTTGGCAGGACTGCTTTGTAGTAGAGTAGCTTCAGGAATTTGAGAGTCATATTCAAAATGAAGTGTGGATTTCAGTCTGGTTTCTCACACCTCATATGCATTTTGAGCTCTCTATATGAAATAGATCCACTTATGTTTACAGAATTGAATAATCATTGATTAAAAGTTTTGAACCTTGGCTTTCCACGGTTCTGCAGCGTACCTTAGCTGTTGTCAATTAGATTAGCTGTCCAACTATTTTTCTGATTGCAGTTAGAAACTCCCATCCTTAGTTGAGAAACTCCTCTTGATTACGCTTGCACTGAAACTTGATCTGCGGAAAGTTTAAATTTCAGCAAATTGACATTTCTGTAGAAATCCACCCCCACAAACTTCATAAAAGAATTCCTGACAATTTTCAACTACAAAGTAGAGTTCAGGAAGAGACACACATTTACAGCCTGTCAGTAGAGGTTATGTAGGGAGTTCCTTTATTTAAAGATTATAACCTTTAATTTTTGATTATATGTGTAATTTAGAATTCAAAATGAAATACCACCGTGATAAATAGCAATCTGTACAGAAATGGCAATAGGAGTGAATGACGGGAAGAGGTTAAATGGTAAGCTGACACTAATTTTCCACCACATTCTCTATGAGTTATAAAAAGAAAATTCATCACCGAGATAAAATCACAACACAAAAGATCAGGCAGGTAATACAAAAGGTGAACCAAAATTCAGTGACAAAATTCAGATACCTTCCCACTTCAGCAGGGATTTGATACAAAATCCAACAAACATATCTTTAATTGTTAGTATTTAAAAGATTTTAGTCACTGACAAACTCTTAATCATTCACTGAGGACAAAATTCTTCACTAAGTTCACTTGTTATTTCTGTTAATCCAAATTGGGTTTCAAGGCTGTCACTGCATAAATTCTCAGTCCCAAGGGCTGGGAAAAAAGTCTAATTCTGTTTTCATTTAACCTTGCAAAAAAGTACATTTTGTGATACTGATCCAACCTTTAGAAATTGTTCTCCTTGTACTGAGAGTTCCTGCAGGCTGTCACATTGCAGGAAACAGCAGAAGAAACACAAACCACATCAGATAAAATTATTCAGGCTCGTTATTAATTGCCAGTAGTGTGATCTGCCTCACTTTGTGGCTCACAAAAGCTGTTCTTGCAGCTTGTAGAGGGATAAGTGCTTGCCTTTGCTTCTGCCTTTATCTTTGCAAAAATTAGGAAAATTCTTCAGTTTGTGATGTTTCTTCCTTTCATAGAAGCATAAATAATGCACTGATACAGGTAAGGTGGTGTTTTGTTAGGATTAGTGTTATAAGTAGGAGGAAATAATAATAGATGGTAAAAATAGTTGATGCTATAACGTGATGTCAAATTTATTGCAAGGATGAACAAATATATGTCTAGACAGGTGGAAGCTATACATTGAGCAGAAAGAAGAGATGCATGATTTTAGAGGATCTCACCTTCTCCCCACAAATCTTTTCAGCTGAGCTTTGCAATCAGATCTGGGAAAATATAATGATGTTTTTCCCATTTTTTTTTTCCTTCAAGCAAATATCTTTCTACAGAAAAATTTAAAGCTTAATTAAGAATTTACAGCCCAAGTCTTATATGATTCTACTCAATGTGTAGAATATGGGATTTTGTTTTTCTGTATTCTACATTAGAACATGTCATAGTACAATGCCAAGTTAATTGAAACTTAATTATTTAGCAGGCAACTTCATAGGTTTGATTTCCAAGATGGTAAAAGGTTGATTTCTTTTATTTCAGCTTGTTCCTTCTGGCAATTGTCACTAAAAGATAATGCATTTAAACATTTGGATGAGGTTACTACTCAAAATTTAAAAAAAAAAAAGTCAATGGAAAAAATGTCTGCCATCTCTGACCAGCCAAAACTTTATTCACCTCCTATCATGACCACTCTTACAGTTCATTTATCTTTACTCCTAAAAGAATTTGTTTTCTCATATACAGTCATTCCTTAGGACACAGCATTGTTTGAAAAGGGTTACCCAGGTTATGTAGAGTCTTTGACGTGTCTAAATAAATCTAAAATTGACAGGAGGGCTAAGCTAAATAGTACATGTGTGCAAATACTGAAAATGCTTTACTTGGTACACTGAGGTTTCTAAAACACTGCACAAGTTTCCACACTGCCAGGGGATGGCCTCCACAATGTCTTTATCCCTGATAGGTAAATTGTAACTGTATTCCTTTTTTCTCCTTCCATCTCTTGAACAAAGGTGCCACCCAAAGTCACGGTCAGAGGACTGGCAGAAAATTTCATTAGTTGGAACTTCCTTGAAAATCAAGTTTTTCTCACACTTAGGAAAAACAAAAATTTGAAAGGGGAAAATATCTGCATCCCAAACTTTCCCAAAAATTAGGTAATTTCTCAGACATCTTTGGTAAAATAGAAAAACTCTTTTAAAAACTGTAGGACAAATTAGGTGGTGATAATATAGACAATAAAAATTCTAAATAAAAATAAGCTTTTTTTTAACTTAAAATGAGTGTTCTTGCAGTGATAAAATTATTGATGGTCATCTTTAATACTTAGTGCATGTATGTATTTCTTTAAAAAGTACACTTAAAGCCACCTCTTCTCATTGCTTTCAGATGCTATATGTAGTGCTATTTTCTGGTTAAAAAAATAAAGAAATTTTTCCAAACATCACTAATTCATCTATCTTTCCTTACCTTACTCAGAAATCCCTTTGCTAGTTACATCTCCACTGACTAGCCCTTCCTTTTCTAATTTTTGATTTTAACTTGGGGGCTATGGAAGGTGTACTTGAATGTAGATGAACCTGAGTAATGAACCTTCCTCAGTGCAGTGTACCTGTCTTTAGTATTTTAGCATTAATTCAATTTTGTTAAGTGGGGGCGCTTTTTTAAAATTATTCTGATAACATATATTTTCAATGCAATTGTATAAACAAAGTCAGTTTTATATATATATATATATATATATATATATATATATGTCTCTTTTGGGGAGTAGTCCAATGATCACAGTGCTGAAAATCTGATAAACTTATATATTTAGTATATATATTGCTTGAACTTCAGTTTCCTTTCTGAAGGTCTAAAGCTCCATGATTGTGAGGGTGACATTCTTGGAAAAGTCTGTAATTTCCCTTGGCACCAGGCTTCATTTGTTCAAAATATTCCATTCGGTGATGCCTTCCTCTCGCCATCAGGATTCTGATGTCTTCTGACAGTGATGATGGTGGCAGAATAAATTCTGGGGTTCTCTCCTTGATTTATTGCTTCAATATAGTATTTTTCCTTTAACATTCATAGCCGTCCTTAGCAGAAAATCCTTGTATTCAGCTCTGTGTACTCTTCTTTATCGTCAACAAATGGCTTAAGATGAAATAAGGATGGGATCCTAGCTTCTCCCTGTCCTATAATAATTTGGAGTTTCAGTTTATCTTCACATATGTTGTTTTATTTCTCTGCATTTCTGACTTCTCAGTTGAAACAAAAAGGCTGTATCTGAAACTCACCTTTCCTTAAAGGGGTCATGCACCTTTTGCCAAATAAAAGAGCTGAGATGTTAAATACTTTTGTATGTAAAATAATTTTTTGTGTATCTTCTTAAACCAGTTCTCTACTGGTCATGGGTATTTCTGAAGACACTGCATACCATGAAAAAGGCATGGACAAGAACTTTGAGGTGAAAGAGGAGAAGTAAAGGAGGATGGGAGATATCAAGGATGAAGTAAGGACATGCAAAGCCTGACTTGGACAAATTGCAGTTCAGAGAGGGACTGCAAAAACATCTAACCATCACTTCTTGTCTTTCTCTTTTCCCCAGCAGCCTACAGCTATAGGTCCTTCAGGCTTTCAAAACTGGCCCTGCTGATGAAAAACAGCACCTATCATCAATCATGCTGATTCAAAGTCAAGTACAGTGAAGTAGAAGCCTTCCCAAAAATCTTATGGCTACTGCATCAAAAGCTACAACAAACATGGGTATGGACATGTGCAATTCATCATTTAAAATAGCTGGGGTAACTCTGGTACGGGTAGCCAAATAAAACAAGCATCTTCAATATATAAACTGAACATACCCAAGGGGATGTGTATTTTTAAAGGAAAATTATGACTATTCCCATTAGTATCTTTGAGACCATTCTGATAATACTTTATCGAGTCAGTGATTATAATTTTTTCAGGTTAAAAAAATATCCTAGAGGTCACTGAGAATCTAGCAATTAAATGTTCAATCTTACTTCTATTCATACTGAAAGGGAAAAATTTATCATGGTAGCACATTAGCTCCTGCTGTAGAACCTAATTTCCCTGAACACCTAGAGAATTTCAATGACAGTTTCAAGAGAAGTAATACCTGTGGAAGTAAGGTATTAAAAGAATAGTTAAAGTTAGCAGTTATGTAACATTTTAATGCATTTATCTTTAACGATTTAACATCTAATCGTTTATCAGGTTTAAATATTTTCAATGGGAGCCTTGTGACTGTAGACTCTACCTATTTATTTTTCACTATACCTGATAGTTAAGAAGACTGATACACAACTAAATCATATCAGTTGCCTGTTGATTTTGTGAAAGAGTAGTCTAAATATAATAAAGGAATTTGAATAATAATCCAGAACATTTAACCATGAGAAAGTTAAAGTCTACAGGATAGATTAAGTGGATTCTCTTGTGCAGTCACAAAGCAGTTGTTTCCCTGGTTTTTGGTAGTGCTCTCTGATACAAACCTGAAACAAGTCCTTCAGACCTACTAGAGAAAATTCATGATCTGGACATGGAGCAAATCTAACAAAGATGTGAAAAAAAAATAATAGTGCTGTTTAAAATAAATATTTTATTTTATTTTAATAAGTGCTATTTTGTAGTCAGCTTATTACCCTATTATTTGAGTGAAACTCACTGCAGTGAAATAAGAAATTACATAAAGTATGAAATATACACTCAAAAAGGTAAAGATGAAAAACGGGAAGATTAACATAGTGTAACATTAACCTACATTAACCTGTAGCAGCCAGACATAGAGGTAAATCATCTACTCAGTATACATGGTCAAATAAAGTGTATTTGTTTCAGATCCCTTTGCCATTTAAATATTTAGTGTTTTAACTGAAAATATTACTAGGCAGAAATACTGTGCTTCTTTTCTATGGGAAACACACCATTTTTTGGATATGATAAGAAAGAGAAATGAAAATTCAGGGAAAAATATGCACCCCTGCATATAAAATAAGCAGGAAGGGAAGGTTGGAATGTCACTCAGTGCAAAATTACTTTATCACACTCTTGATGTGCAGTTCATATCATCCCAAACTTGTAAGAAAGGAAATAAATGGTTTTCCTTTTCCCTCTTCCTCTAAACTCTGTTGTTGTAATCCTATTTCCATCAGATATCAAGCCTTTTTTTGTTGTTGCTTTTGTGTTCAGCCGTTTTTTCAAAGCAGCTGGAAGAGACAAAGTGCCTGCTTACAGTCCTAGAAATAAATCTCTAAACCTCCTTTAAGGGTAAATTATATGTATCCTTGTAGGCTGGAAGGTGTCAGAGCTAGGAGTGAAACAGGGACATAGGACTCATACATATTCACACGCATTTTTATTATCTCCCTGTCTGCATGGTGCTCACCCTGCTGACATACATGTTGCCCTGATGTCTTTGAGTCATTAAAATGACAAGCTTTAAAAAAATCAGGTTTTTGTCTTTATCTGACACACTTATTTTGCTATGGTGGACAATTCTCTTTCCTTGCAGGCAGAACGATAAGGCCAAGACATTCCAGGAAATGAGAACAAAACGTGAACTAATATGATGTGCTCTGGAGTAGCCTGTGGTCTTGAGCTGAGAGAAATATTTCTTTTGCACACCATGGGGTCCTTCTGCTGGGATACAGAGCAGTCATGACTTGCTACCGCAAAAAAAAAAAAAAATTACATTCTTTTAAAACACTTTTTATACTTAAAATATTTAAAAGAAGGACTTTAAAATTTTAAAGTTTCAGAATAAAAAATTGTTGAAAAATATCTTCAAGAGAATTTCTGTTGGAGGGACTAATAAAGAGACTTTTGTTCACCTCGAGGTTTGCCACCTTCAAAGCCAAACAACTGGGCTCCTTGGACTCATGAACCCTTTTATGGCTTGACTTCCTACAACCTTCTTTTTTCACTGTTCTCCTAAAAACAATATAACAAGGAAATCTATATCTCTTTCTTACAACATAATTATTTAATAGGTAAATATATCTTCAGGGAATTATACTGGGGTGTACTACCTACTAAATAAAAGTTGGTATTTTCTTGTACAAATCACTGCAGAAAACTTGAGTTTCAGTACTCAAAGCCTTTTGACAAAATTGAGGTAAAATTAACCATCTGAATTCTATGTATTTAATCCCATATATCAAAACACTACTAGGACACACATGGCTAAATCTTATGCCTCTGTGCAACAGAATATTTTCACTCCATGGCACTCCATGTAAATAACTTTTAATATAAATTTCTATTTTTATGCCATTAATGTTTATACATATGCAATACACAGGTGAAACATTGAGTGTGGCAAGTTTTAAAGTACTCATAGGGCTGAAATCACCACCTCCATTAAGGAGCTATATCATCATACTTCATGTTTACTTAATGCCATATCTGACACTAACTTAATTAGGACATGTGAAAAATAGAGAAGCGTTTCATATTTTCATTAAATATGACCTATTTGATAGAAAATTTACGAAATTTTGAATATATGTACATAATAAGTAAAATATTATTGATATGTCTCCTGCTCAGATTACATGGAAAAGATTTTCACTTCTCAAGCAGGAAATTAGCCACCAGTACGTGATGACTCTCACCATCCTTCCTTCCCCTGCTGCTGAAAGGGTGGTTTCTGTGTTTTACTTTAACAGCCATTGGATGAACCCCATAGAACACAGTGCCTAGCACAACATCAGGAGGAATTGACTTCCCTTGCTAAGAAGACACCTTGCACAAAAGGTACTTCAAAGAAAATATTAATATTAATAGTCAGTTTCACAGACAAATGAATTCAACCTGAGAGGTACAAAGGAGCAGAAATACAGCATGGGAATGGCTCTCCATTGGCACCTTATCTTTGCCTTCATAAACATGAAGCATCTGAGGCAAACATCAGCCCATCTCCCAAGAGTCATAACCCTGCCAGTAATGTTTATCATCAGTTTTGCCTCCAGGAAGGAATCTGATCAATAAAACATATTTTTAAACTGCCTGCTTAACACAGTATGAACAATGCCATTTAGCACTTACATATCCAGCTTATGCTTGTGCTGCTGCACATATACTGTCTAATTAATCAACTAAAACAAAATAAAGAAAGCCTTGCACTGTCTCTGTCTAACTGGTGCATTAAAAGCAGAGGGTTTTTTAGCAATTCAGTTAAATAAACTGAAAATCTCTCCATTGATGTAGCTTGACTTGTACCCTTGCCTTTTATGTTTTATGTATGTTTGTTTGCTTGTAATAGAACTCTGTCCCCACAGTATTCTGAACACTAAGTTAACAGCAATGTCACTTAGAAAGCTATGATCCTTGTCTCAGAGCACTCAGGGATGTGTACAATTACATCTCAGTGACTAAATGCCACAGACACAATGAAGACTGTGAGGCCCAGAAATCATTCATAAGGATAGCCTGATTGAAATAGAACAAGTTTTCCTGTAATGGAAGAGCTTATAGCAATGAAATAATGTTTTGAAATTGAAAGAACTCTTCCTACATGCAGGAAAAATCCTCAATATTGTGAAAAAGAAGAGAGGAAAGCAAAGACATCTCTAAAAGGAGGAAGCCAGTGCCATAGTTTTGGAGAAACAGCAAGGTTGCAGGTCAACCTAAACTGTGACAGCCTCCCATGAATCTGCAGGTGACAGTGCCAGAGTACAATTAACTGTCACTAACACAGTCTACAGCATGGCCAAGGCCTGTGCTGTAAAACTCCCTGGAGACCAGTTAGATCATGTAGAAGTAATCATTCAAACAGAATATCCAGGTGCCTTTAATTTAAGCTGTGATCCCTCAGGCCTCTTTTTCTGGAGTAAATCTTAGTGAGAGCCTTACTGAATCTCTGTCACCAGCCCTTACCTGGTTGCCAAGAATTGATCGTAATGGCACCTCAAAAGAAGACAATGGTTGTTCATGCAGTGTGGTGTTAACCTATGCTGACAAGGAAGAAGAATGGGCCAGTAAATAATTAGAAAACTCTTTTTTATTTGTTATTATTTTTCATGCTTAAGAAACCTTTTTGACTGAAATATTTAATTTTTACCTCATATGAATTCCTTGGTATATTTTGTGTTGAACTGAAGATAAAAGTTCATTCTCAATGAACTTAGCAAATTCTGGTTTCAGTTGCTGATGGAAATTGTTAAATGCTTTAAAAGTGCACATCAATACATATGTATGTTCCCTCTCTTGCCCTGGGAATAACTATTTTCTTGCTTCTCAGTACAGTGGGTATACAACCATTTTAAAGTGTTCCCCGAAGTGAGAGCACAGAAAATTTTAGACCAGTCTGACCAAAATAGAAGCTCATGATTCTAAGAGAAAATTAATAGTCTTACATCTCCAATTCTTTAGTGTAGACCAGCTGCCCCAGGGCAGACCAAGGGCTCCAGGAAGTCTCATCCTATGTCTTTCGAAGAAGCCCTGCTAAAGAAAATAAATTTGGCATTTTAAGGGCTGAAACAGGAAAACAAATACTGGTGAATATATGTTTCAAGAAAGGAAAGCTCAAACTAAGTCAGGACAGTAAGATCAATGGATGGCCAGAAGCTGGAGTTTAAATGGAGAAGATGAAAATGAATAATTTTCAATATTAAATTGTCTTCCATCAATATATCAATAAATGATTACAATTCAAAACTGAAATGGCAGGCTTCTGTGGATTACTGTGGATACAGTAAAAAGCAGGAAATAAGCAGAAAGTGTCTATGAAAACTAAGATTGAAACATTAAGTGACACAGTGTGTTTTGTCACTCAGTACTTTTGATGCCATTTTTGAGTTTATTGCCATTGTTCCTACAAGAACCATGGACCAGCACACCACTGTGTAAATTGTCATTCAGTTTTACTGTAGAAAACATCTGCAAAGTTGACTAGTTGTAGTGATTGCAGAAAGTGCTTCATTTCTGTGTTGTTCCAGTACTCATCTTTCTCTGTGGACTCTGTATGAGCTTACTAAGGTATTTCAAACATTCACGGCAACAGTTCATGCAAAGGATCAAGGAATTATAGAATAGTTTTGGTTGGAAAGAAGCACATGTGGATTTCACCAGAGGTCTAAGATTTTACTCAGCATTACCCTTTCATAACCAGTGAAAATACTTCCAATACTCCTAATTATACTCATTATCCTTTAATTCTGTGTAGTGCAGTAACTTCCCAAAACTACTGGCTTTGGCATAGTCTTAATACATACAAAAAGACCAATAGAAAATGGGGACACAAATCTGACTATGAAATCAAGATAATCTTTACAGTCCCCCATGATTACAAACAGTTTTTAGAACAAATTATGTGTGTCAATGCAGTATGAGATATTTGCAAAGCCATTTGTTTGAATAAATCTCCTGACACTGGAAGATGGGAGGGGAGTAAAAAGGAATGGCGAGGGAGTTGCTAATTCTATTGGCCAACCAATTAGTCATGAAAAGTCAGGTTGCAGGAAGGAATGAAGATCCATTTAATGTATAATTAAATATCCCATTTAACAGATCAAGCACATATAATACCAATGAAAGGAAGCAGGAATTGTTTAGTACAAAATATGCTAAATGAAATGGAGATTCCTTTGATGTGAAGAAATAAAACAGATTTCTGAAATCGCATTATCTTAGTCTGAAAAGGCCTCCTCCTCAGCACACTGAAATGCAAGAAATTTCAAGAGAGGATAACAACAAAGACTAGAATAAAACTGAAGTAAAGTCTTCACAGTTATATCTAAGGATATAACTGTGAAGGATTATAACATAAAGAGACAGTCCAGAGCTGCAGACTGTAATACATCTGAGAAGAATTGGAGATTCTGGTCTTCCCTTTGCTGGTGATTAAAGCTCATGAAAGTAATACAAATAAAAATGCAAGAATGAAAAAGTACAAGTATGAGGCAAGAAGAGATATTGTTGCAAAAAGAGTAAAGGATGGTTCAGAACTTCAAGGGTTTTTTTAGAATATTTGGGGCTATTTGACTGAAATTATATTTCTAGACAATGTGAAATTTTCTACCTACATGTACACTAATATATATGTATGTATGTAATAATAAAAGATAAATGCAGACTTTTGCAATACTACATGTGGGCAATATACTTTTTGTCAGTGTATAAAATTGCTAGATATTCCTTGGCTTCTGGGGCAGCTGTATTTTTCTAATCTCACTGTGGTTATGAAATTAATTTTAGGATGTGCTGTGAGGTGTGAGGATGTGCTTTGAGAAGAATAAGAGTTCTTATTCTGTTGTTTTTAACTTAATCTGGCTGTGGTCTTGCCTGAGATCTAAAAATGTCTTCCTGAATAACCTTTCCCAGAGGCCAACAATAAATGTTCCTCAGGCTGAATCTTGTCTCCTGTCTCCTACAGAAGATGTCTCCTTAGGAAATGGACCTAAGAGTTTGGTTTTCCTTGTCTTTCTTTCTGTACTTTCTGTTCTTTCTTTTCTTTCTTTTCTTTGTCTCTCTCTTTCTCTTTCTTTTGCTCTTTCTTTCCCTCTTTCTTTCTTTTATGAAATAATCAGAGTTTAGTGGCTTCCTGAGCATGTTGCAAAAGACAAAATAATTAACCACCATTAAAAATTCATATGTCAGGGCAGCAGGTATTTATTCCTAAAAAAAACTAAAGTCAGAATAGGATATTGAAGGAGAGCAGTAATTTGCTGAACAAGTATTAAAATTAAGATGATTGGTCAATTATTTTCCAAAGAGCAGCTGTACCTTCCAGTCTTGAAATTTGATGTCAGTGTGATACCTTTTTCAGGCAGACTAAATTAGCCTTTCCAGGGCAAGGACGGAATAACAAGAAATTCTTTGATGTTAAAAAAAAAAATCTAAAGGTCTTTCTTAAATGATTTTTAAAGGTTTTTATAATATTAATTTGAATACTATTTAAATGTCTTAATAGCTTTTCTTTGTCCAAATACCATTTCCTAAAAGCTTCCCAGAAAATATGGGTTTAATCTTGTCACAAGTTCAAAATGTGCTCTGTGTATTGGGGTCCATCTTCACTGCTTAAAACTGAAGTAAGCCACCTTCTTTCAGATCTAAACATATTAAATTCAGAACATAATAAAAAAAAAATATCATTCAACCTAAATTAAACTTCTTTTAAAGCCTGTGAGCAATATGACTGCATCATCTGTTTGGAAAGATGTTTAAATTTTTCTTCATTCATTGCATGAGGTTACATAATCATCGAATTTACTGTAAATGTTCACTTCATTACCTGAAGTATAATGAACTTCCTTTCATTCTTTATGAAGGTTGTTTTGCAGTTCCTAGATTTTTTTTTTTTAAATCATACTGCTTTGAGTCATCATATAATTTAATACATTTTATAAAAAATATTTAGAGCATGTTCTTCTAATGGAATTTAACCAAATTGCCTAAAAGAAGCAAGTTTCCATCCATGCTCCTAATTGATTTTCTCTTTTCAGATAGTAGAGAATCAGCATAGGTTTGTTAGAGCATAGCATTTCCAGTAGATATGAACTCAGTTTTTTATTTCTGGCTTTCCAGAAACCACATGCTAGTATTTGGCACAGCACTAAATTTCATAAATTACACACTGCTGCGGTGCATTTAACAATAGTGCAGTCTAAATTACTCCCTGCCATACTGACCCTTTTGGTTTTTCCCTGGTGGTGGGTGTGCCAACCATTCTGTGTCCCTGTCCAGAAACCTGAAACATTCTGGGTGGGAAGAGCTAACATGAATGGCAAAGCCTGTGGTATCTCAACCCTGTATCACATATCAGAGGTCCTCTGTATTGTCCTTCTGTCTTGGTCACTCCCTCCTTACCTGGTATTGGTTATGGCTTACCCTTGCCCCTCCCCATGCTCCTGATACAAAAGCTGCAACCAGAACCCCAGAGGGACTCTCCTGCTCTCTCTCTGGAGCAATAAACATTTACCATCAACCAACGTGAGAGTCACTCTTTCTTCTTCCACGCCGAGCTACGCTTCAGCCTGAGGTTCAAGACCCACCAAACCTAAGGATACAAACTTTCTATTTGGACCGGTGATTCCAGACATCGTCACAACACACTGTCTTTGGAATATGTGTGGCAGGAGATCTTTCTTAATGGGAATAGGCACACCCTTTAGTCACAGGATTCCTTGTGACTTTTTAAAGGAGATTATTTCTTATTGTTTTCAAGTTCTTCTCTCAAGCTTTCCTGAGCCTAAGACATCCTTTTTTTGTTCTTAGTTCCTGGAAAAATTATCATCTATTTGAAATGTGCTTTATTACACTTTTAGGATTGCAGGATTGGAATCTAATTATACATATTGCAGTAAAGGGAGAGAATTTATTCATGAGACATGAGTGCAGAGGTTGAAATAAGCAGGATTCCAAGATGTGCCAAAGTATTTGTACACTATGATTGCAGATTAAGACACTTATTTAAAAATTTATTTTTTTAAAACACACCCCCCCCCAAAAAAAAAGAAAAAAAAAAGAGAAAAAAAAAAAGGAAAAAAAAAAAAAAAAAAAAAAAGAAAAAAAAAAAAAAGAAAAAAAAAAAAAAGAAAAAAAAAAAAAAGAAAAAAAAAAAAAAGAAAAAAAAAAAAAAGAAAAAAAAAAAAAAGAAAAAAAAAAAAAAGAAAAAAAAAAAAAAACAAGAAAAAAAGAAAAAAAAAAAAATAAAGAAAAGAAAAAAAATAACTAACCAACAATTGTTTCTGTTTTGGAACTTGTAGAATACAGTTCCAATGAGCACATCCCACTTTGTATCTCTTGTACACCTGTCTGTCTGTCTGTCTATCTATCTATCTAATCTCATAGAAGTCATCAAGGACACCACAAAGAGATGAGTTAACTAGACATTTGCATTGTGAGAGGTTCAGTTTTACATTGAAAACTTAAACAGAAGTATTTTAAAATGTTCTCTTTTTTTCTTTTCTCAAAGATTTTTAAAAAATGACTGGTATTCATTTAATATATATCACAGAATCACTCAGTTGGAAGAGACCTTCGAGATCATCGAGCCCAACCCAGCCTTAACACCTCAATAAAACCATGGCATCAAGTTCCATCCCATCTTTTCTTAAACACATCCAGGGATGGTGACTCCACCACCTCCCCGGGCAGACAATTCCAGTATTTTATCACTCTTTCCATAAATAACTTTTTCCTAACATCCCACCTATATTTCCCTTGGCACAGCTTGAGACTGTGTCCTCTCGTTCTGCCAGTTGCTGCCTGGAGAAAGAGACCAACCCCACCTAACCACAACCACCTTTCAGGGGGTTGTAGAGAGTGATAAGGTCACCTCTGAGTCTCCTTTTCCATATTATTGGTGATATTTCAATACTTCATGGATATTACTCTGTTTATAACAGATCTTCATGGGTTTTAATCCATCTGTTTAAATAGTTTTAATCCAGAAAATAGGACTTTCATTGAAATTCACAGTGTTTTCCAATTTCTAATTGGAAATAATAAAGAAAAATAAATTACTATTCTTAATTCTTAAATTAAACCACTTTGAAAGCAAAGAACTTCAGTAAAACTACAGACAGGAACATCAGCTTCATGGGCCAAATTTATCTGAAGGTTACCGGTTTTTCATGTTAACCTCTAGCACTTTACAGGTTGGCAAATTTGACAAAGTATTGAGCTTAAACATATAACTCCTAAGTTAAATAAAAAAAAAAATAGTATAGGAGAAAGGGATATCACATGAATAAAAACAGAAAAGAAAGGTAGTAATGAGATTTTCGGGTTTTGACCATCACAGATTCATGGAGAGACAAGAGTCTTTAAGAGCTGCGACAGTAGCAGGACTGTAATAACCATGGAATAAAATACAGTGGTGGTTATTTGGCCTTAATAGGATTCTACTTCTGTGAAACATGCTGGGAGATTTAGAATAGGCTACAAAGAGAGACAGAATGACACAAATTGGATTTAGCTACTAGTTTCATATGAATTTATGGGAACAATAAAGCAGGTGGAGTCACACTTGACAGTTTTAGGGGATTGAAACAAGGGAGTTCCAAGGCAAAAGCTATATAAAACATACAGTTGGAAGGACAAAGTTCACAAAACAACAACAGAAAAATGTGCACTTTCTAAAAGGAAATTGCAGCATTTAATATTGCATTTTTCTTAAAGGCACCTACGGATTTCTTTTCTTATACTACAGGTCAGTAGTATTAACATATTTTGTAAATAAATTGACCACTAAACTCTGTCAATTTTTTAAAAACTGCTTTATCACTCACTGTTAGTTGATATTTTATAATACTGTTAAAATGAGACATCATGCCGTTGGCATGTTTTTACTATTTTACTATAATAATCATGATAAAATAATCAGGAAATTTGTTATGCAGAGTAAATAAAGAAAAAAAAACACAAATGAAGAAACCAGTAGCTATTTCTTTATCATATTTTTTTTTATAAAGCAGACTAATACATTTCACTGTAATTTACCACAAGGCAACCAACAGAATGCCTAATGGACCACATGAAAAAGCAGTAAGTAGGTGGTAACCAGCAGTGTAGACAAGAATCAAAAATGTGTAAGGAAGTCTAAGATTTTACACAAGATGACATTTTTCTTAACTTAAAATTAAACAATGACTCATGAAATCCCTGGAAGATACTAGTATTAAATTTAGCATTTTCTGGAATAAATATTGAATACTTAAAGTAGAAGAGATTAGAAATTTTGGAAGATTATGTACAAAGCAGCTTTTGGTGTAGACTTACAACCTCCTCCGTTACTATGCTGCATTCTTTGAAACCTGCAGCTATTACTGAGTGGACTGAGGAGCAACACAACAATACCCCTACAAAATGCAAAATCCACATTTTCAGCAACTTTTCTTCATGAAGGTCTTTCTTACCAGCTTATGGCAAAAATGATGCAGGAAAGCTTATTTTAAAGAAGTAGAGACGGGTAGAGGAGAAAACAAGTATAAAAAAGCTGATGGTTGAAATATCAGGACATGAGCTTTAATGACAATGTACTGATTAATGTGTATGGGATTACATCAGCACAGGATCTGGCACTTAATATAAATGCACAAAGAGAAGCGAATATTTCATGGAGCATTCTAATACTCCAGTTCTAACTTTTAACTCAGTATACTTTATAAATTTCCTTCTTTAACTGAGGAAATGAATATATATGTGTCTGTGCATGTGAAAAGAGATATGAAAGAGATATCTTTTGATATTGAGTAGGTGGCTATGGGCATTTTATAATGATGAAATCCGTTCACACCAGAAAGGTCAAAGCATTTCTATAACTATCTTTCTCCTGTCTTATATTCATATTGTTTGTGGGAATGATTTGATACATTTTCAAGTCCTGACAGTAATAGCAAATGTCCAATAAAAAGTTCATTATACATCTAAAATTATATTCTTTGAGTATTTTTAAGGTGGGCAAAGTCTACTTCTTCCAAATTGTCTCATTACAACTATCAGAAAACCTTCCCTAACCCTGGTGCATTGGAACAATTGTATTAATGATGAGAAGCATGAAATCTGGTAGCTTTGGACACCTTTTGACTTCACTGAAGATTGTTAAATAATTCATTCCTGGCTGTCCTCATTTGTTTCCTGCTTTTAAGTTACACTTGGGATTTAACTGGGGTTTGTAGCTATTTCCTGCTTAATGACAAGTTACTCAGTGGGAAGATTTTTCCAGCTCTTACAACTTTACCACAGGTATACATCTGGGTGATTAGCTGAAGAAATGCATGATTGAGCCAAGGTATTTGCATGAGTAGGTGGGAACCCACGAGGCAAATTAAACTGCTCCATTAGCTAAAGCCATTTAAAAAATACATATCACAAGGAGGAATACACTGTGTGCAAGGATTCTAAGGTAGCCAGGTGTTGTCATGTGGAAGGCAAAGATTAGGGGTGTTAAGCAGTGCAGGCTATGTTTGTAGATTTGATGACAAGTAGACCTTAAAACCTGCAGCTGTTGGCAATGCCTGAGACAAAGGAAACCCTGGAGGCTACACAAGGGCCATGCATGGTGTGTTTGACAGGCTTGCTATTTATTACTTTTAATTTCATGAGCACAGGATTGTCTTTGCTTTTATTGTCTTTCCTGACAGATGTGATACATTGGCTCTGTAGAGGCAGATATTCAGGGAATTAGCATAGTCATTGCAATGCTGAGCACTGCAATGTTTCTGATGTAGCAGCTCAACTCCTTGAGTAGGATAAAGAAAGTTTCCAATGTTCTGGTACATTGAATAGGTAAACATGTATTAGACAGGGATTCATCAAAGGCTGAATATATGCATTAAGAGAAGCACACCTGAAGATCTGCTTCCTTATAGTTGAAAAGCTGAACGTAGCAGGAAACAAAACAGGATGAAGGAGAGGCAAGAAATTGCAAAAAAACCCTCTTTCCCCAAACCCAAATTCCCAATTTATTTTTCTTGTTTTCCATCCTTGGAAAATGAAATGATGAATTAATTTTTTATAAAATCTTCTGTAATCTATCCTTTGTGTCTGGAAATAAAAAATATATTCACTAAATTGATAAAAAAGCTATTATATAATTATGAAGTAGGTGTACTTGTAAAAGTAGTCATCCTTTGGGGCAGAAAAAATTTGAAAGCCTCAAAAACAAGGAATTTTATAAGCCCATGGCTGAAGCTATGATTTTCATTGACAGTCAAGCAAGACTGAACCTGCTTTTTAGCATATATTTAATTCTTCCATGTGAAAATTGATTTTTGTGTCTGAAGTTTGAATTTTTTTTCCTCTACACTAAATTGGCACAATATGAATAATGCCATTATGAACCTGTATGCTTAAACACATGCATGTGTGTGCAAACTTAGATCATACATTCCATGCACTTTCTTTCCTGCTAAGTCATGTTGCTTTCCAGGTGAGTGGGTCCATACCTAAGGCTGAAGAAATCATTTTCTCCTTTCTAAGTGAGTGGCTCTGAAGCAGGGCTCAAAATTTTGTCTCCCAATGAGGAGCAGCTCTGGAAGCCAGAACAGCCCTGGACTCAACAAGAAACTTCAGCAGTGTCAAATGGGCTGAAAAGCACATAAATGAAAGTATGAGAAAACATGAGGTTTGTATTCAATGTCCTTTAAGGGGAGCTTTGCACACTTAGGTTTAACAATCAAAGCTGACTGAAATAATTGTGATAAACAGGAAAATTGCACAATACAAGTGAAGAGGGCAATGGAGTTTTTTTTAATCAAACTCCAGTCAGCAAATAGTCTAAGCAGATGAATAAAAGTGTGTGGAATTTCTGAGAAGAAAAGGATCTTTTTCCCACAGCTCTATTCATAATTCAAGAAAGCGTGTTAATAAACTGAAGAGTGCTTAGAGAAAAGCTTTGACTAAAGGACTGTATAATTTAATATAAAGACTATATTCTAAAAGAAGGAAAGATCTATGGCTGTTTATCTTACCAAAGAGAAGGTCAAAGGGTATGCTTCCTATGCAGGAGAAAAGAATTGATAATAGAGGGATCTTCAATCTACTTTGCACAGACAAAATGAGATCGAGAATGAAGTCTGGCAAATGAACAGGATGTTCATGGTAATGCAGTTTTTAGTGAACATAGTTGACCACACAAAAAAAACTTTGGGAGAATTTTGGTCAGCTCCATGCCAGCAACAATAGAAACAGAGTATTTTTCTCAAGCATGTACTTTATACTTGTGGGAAATGGGAGTAGGAGGTGTTTTGGGAAAATGCATGACCTGACTTGCAAAATTTCAAACTGGAGTCAATGTGGTCTCTACCAGATTTTTAATCTATGCCTGTATATTGTGTAGCATCATGCATGTTTTTTCATTGCTTTTAGTGAGTCAAAATCTTCATTCTAGATTACCTGTGTTAATTTTTTCTATATTGTGGATTCCATAGCCTCGGGATTCTTAAATTTGTACATAGATTTGTTCCTGATAGTCACAGATAAAAGAAATAAAATAGAGGTAGCTGAATTTGAACTAAGGGTGACTTTACTCTTTTAGAGCCAACAGATCACGAAATAGACCAGCGGAGCTTTTTTATTAGGTGATATTTTAAAGTGCAAACTCATAGGAAGTCATAGGTGCTAAGATTAACATGAACTTTTACCAGAAGTAACAGAATAGAGATACCACATGAACCAGTCTTGCTTGGAGTGAATTAATTATTGATCAGTTTTGCTCAAATCTTTGGTGAACTAGCAAAATAATTTTTGAAGTTTACTGGAAAATCATATTTTCTATTCAGGAACCATTTGACAATAATGAATTAATCTAAAAGAGTCTCTTCTAGCTGTAATTTCTCACATTATAAGCCATTTCCAGGCTGCAATTCCTAACGCTGTTATCACTATTTTTACCCAAGTTTAATGCTAAAGCACATACCTTTAGCAAAATGCAAAATTGAAGCTGAAATGAGAACTTGGCCTTTCCAGGCCAAAGATATCCTCATGACTTCCATGTTTAACTAAGCAATTAGAAAAATTTTCTTCGTCCTCTTTTTTTTTTTTTTTTTTTTTTTTTTTTTTTTTTNAAAAAAATTATCTCTGTGCAACTCAGGAGTATATCATACACTCACAAGTTTATTTTTTAAATTAAATTTCACTAAGATGTGGAGGTGTGACCATCATATAAGCTTTCAACTGCAATACAGAAATTGTGCTTTCTAAACTTTATTTAAAGAATTAGCACCTAATGTGTGCTTTGACTGTACATGTGCTCACAGGTGTACACACGTGTGTGTGTTTATGCACACAACCACACAGAAGGATGCAGGTAATTTGAAATTTGGGATATGCTCTGCAATACATATGGTGTGGTAGATGCACTGTACATTTGTACTTGTGAGAATGTTGTATTATCTAGAGTCTATAGTGCGGAAGTGGGTCTGGTTTTCTTCCCACTCTACCAGGCTCATTTAAGGACCTTGAAGAAATTTTCCCTGCTGAAAGTCATGTTTTAATCTGCCACTAATAAGGAATACTTAAAATACCTTGAAGGGAGAAGGACAAATATTCGATAGGTCCTGTTCATATTCCAGGTGTTGTTGAGCCTTGTGCATTCTGTCAGCCAGTCCTTCCCACCAGGCCACTGCTACTGGATAATAGCCCAATGATAATGTGTAATCACTGTCTGTGATGTCTGTGACCACCACCTTGTGTCTTGTGTCACTGGCCTTTACAATGTATTCATATGTAGAGCTTAATTTGGGACGTTTACACATTTATTTGTAATGTAATGTAGCATAATGTACCTAACATAATGCTTAAAGCTGGGATCCTTCAGAAATGCTGGTAAAAATAATTACAGTATTAATTATTTGTGAAAGTAAGTATGGATTGGGTTTTTCATTTATTAGATGCTATGGATGCTGGGACGAAAGATGCGTGCTCCTGGAAAGAGCTTATCCTTGTCATAAATTGTCAATAAAGTAATTTTAGATGGACTTGATCTTTTCTGTACTAGATCCCAAACAAACCTCCAGTCTGGAAGATATAATTGCCAGAAGATCTCATTTAAGCTGGGGAATTTGAAGCTCAGAAATCAAAAAAATGTTATTTTTAATACTGAGACAGCAAGAATGATCATATTAAAAGAAATTGGTAATGTCAATGACACCCTAAACTGTTATAATTACCCTTTGATGGATCTGCTAGTTGGATTCTTTGTTTCCCCAACTTAATTTTAACTGATCAAAATTATAGCAACAGGCAGTGTTTTATGTCCTTCTTCAGTTGTGCCTAATGTTTCATAGCCTCAGAGGGGGATATAATTTCAGGTTACTGCCATGTCATACCTGAGCCAGTTGCTAAAGATGTGATTGGTTATCTTTGGTAAGTTTAGCTCCTAATGTCGTTTGGAGATCCTTTTTCCATAATATGATCTGTAGATTAACTCACCATCTAGCCTATATTATTTTCCGTACAAATGCTTGTAATACTCAGTCTTGTTATGTAGGCTGATATGCAAACAAAAAGTTCAAAAAATTCAAGTGGAAAAGTGAGCAGAGTTGAAATCAAGAAATTTCTAATTTTTAGCTAACATGTGCTGAAATATCTTTCACTGTTTGTGCAGCTCCAGTCAACAGGAGCCAATATCCTCATGTTGTCAGTAGCATGCACAGCTGCACTAATCAGATCTTTCCTTGTTCTGCAATTCCTCTTTTTGCTTAGCCTAGCTGGGTTCTTCGTCAATACAGCTGATTGCTATGGTTACAGACTGCCTGCTGTATGTTAGGCCTGAAAAGGCTGTAAAAGAAAATATTTTACTCCAGATAGGTAAATATTAGCCTTTTCTTATTGGAATATTATATACATTTATTTAAACTTTACTTGAAAATATTCTTTGCAACAGCCACTGCACCGAGCATTTAACAATTAATGACTTTTAAACAAACAGCAAGGCTTTGACAATGTGGAATATCTATGTTTCTCTTTGTTCTCTACCATGACCTGTGAAGAAATGTGTACAGCTAGGTAAATATAGAAGAACATGATACTTTGATCATTTTCCTTCAGGTTTGTGTTATTGTTTCTCCATGTTTTGAAAGTGGGAATGTAGTGGGATTGGGATGGGGGAGCTGATTGATATCCATGTGTGCAGCATGGACATTGTGTGGCAGGAGCTGGCAACAAGAATGAAAGAATACATCCAGACTTCACATTCCTTGCAAAATCAAGACAGAGTGGTTCATGGTGTATCCTTGCCAAATATATTTATTTTAAAAACCCTGCTTGTTGTTTCTATGTCCTTGCATTCCTACATGTAAAATTTTCAGCAAGGGAATTTATTTCATGTCCAGAGGTGGGAAAAAAAAAAAGGTTAAAATGAGGAATAGAATGGTAGTTAAAATAAAATACTTCAGTTCTGTTAACTTCCCCGAGTCACTCATTATCAAGGAAGCACAGGAAACTGGTCCTCTTGTCCAGCAGAGCAACCCATTTTTACAGGTACAAAATGAGAGCTATGAGGATAGTTAGTGAAACGTTTGAGAACTCTTTTATTAGGTCAACCCTGGCCAGAGGGATGAACAATAAAGTCTAAAAAAATATTCACATTAATCTTCAAGTACACTGTGCTAGTTCATTTACAAACTGTCCTGATTGATGTTCAGCTCAAATGACTTTCAAGTGATATTTCATTTTAGTCAATGTATTAATAGACACAGAACTGTTTCCGCTTGCAAATTCTACAACTGTGTTTTTACACTGGAAAACAGGCAAAATTTTTTAAGATTTAACTCAAATTCTGGAATAAAGGGGAATTCTTAGAAATACTGGGGTTCTTTTTCTCAGGTTTTGTAGCCATTCTTTTGACATTGGTGGATTCATGGGATTACATTGTTTTGCCATGTAATAGTGATAAATCATTATGTCATATATAAAAGAAGCTGTTAATTTGGGGAGTTTAAGTTCAGTTTTTAAGCTTGCATTTGGGTGGATGTGTATGTATTTTTTTGGAAAAATAGTGCAACTTAAATTGAAAATAGAGAGTAAGGTAAATAGTAGTCAGAAATCTAGATCAGGTAAATCATGATGATATTCTTAAACATAGCACATTTCAACTGTTATGCAGTGATGTATACCTCTAGACCTACATGTTTCCCAAAATAGATGTCATTAAACTCTTCCAGCTTTACTAAATGTCATGTATTTGCACATTATGTCCATTTCTTCACCATAAGATGCAAATAAGCATCAATTTCTTCAATTCTGAAATTGTAGTTGAATTGGTTGTAGGTATTTTTCCTTTCATTAACTTAATTTAAACAATCAAATCAAATAGTGTTCTGAAATCCACTAGGTTACAAAACTTGAATTGAAAAAACTTGGTAATTTTATGGGCCTTAGCCAAAGAGTAAGTGAAAATCAAAGATTTATACCTACACAGGTTTTGCTCAGGTCAGTTAGGAATTATAACCCTTCTAACACATCTAACCTGATGTGGGGCTAAGCAAAAAACAGGCAGCATGCTTTTCTTTTTACAAGTGTATCCTCAGCGGTCAACAAAAAGGAAGAGGTGTGTAAGGACATTCCCAGAATATCAGCTGCTATAGATCAGGGCTATATAACTAGACTACTGTATTCAGTATATTAATTCAGGCCATACTTATTTATGTTGCATGACTGTTAAAGAAAAATCAGATGATTTCATCTTACTAGAATTTAACAGCTTTTATTACATTAGTAGGAATTGCATATTTCATTGAAAATTTATACAAATGGAACCACAGCTTTAAGATTCCTGGGAATTTCATAGGAAGGATATTGCCATCCTTAAAGAAAAGTTATCATTTTATTTTAAATTCAAAATTCAGAAGGCTTCATATTTACACTCTCAGTATATCCCCCTTAACAGTACTGCATGGTATCAGCACACAGCCACACTTTCATCAGCAGATGCAATGGTCTTTATGAAGCATTTCTAAAACAGCTACCAGCCTCTGCAGTAGAAGTTCTTTTAAATTATTCTCAAAAGAGTGCTAGAAAAAAAACCCTACCGAACAACAAAACACAGAAGTTGGAGCCAACAGCTAAATAATGGGTTTTAAATAGTATTGGGAGAAAGCCAGTATAGCAACTGCTTCTGGACAGAATTCATAATCTGTTTTATTCTGTGCTGAATGTTATAAACTACCTTTCTAATCATGCTTGAATGTGCTGCAAGCTCATTCAAGAACATAACATGCCTAAACAACAGTTTTATGGCACCTTGCAACTTAAACCTAGAGAAATGCTGAATGGCATTCTCTCTCTAAATGGCATTCCTTCTCTCTAAAAGATCTGCAAAAGTCTGAATGCACACAAATTCTGATACGAAAGAATGCATAATGCACAGACTTGTTTCTATCCTGTCAAAAGGGATGCCAGATATATCAAACAGTGATGATAAAGGATGATAAACCTTTGAATCCTGTGGCAAACTGGCTGTGGTGTGTTCCGTATGTCACAGTTTAGAAACAGGGAGAAGCAGAGTGCTACAGGTGCTGTTGTAGATGCTGCAATGTTCTCCTATGAGTAGACTATATCTGTGCCATCTTTCAGGGGTGGATAAACGTCTACCACTGGGTAGGTTTAACAATGTCTGGTGTCCCCAGTACAAAGTAGGGCTAGGTTCAGGTTAGATTAAATGATTAAATTAGATTAAATGGCTCAGGAAAGTGTCCAACAGAGTTACGAGTCTTCTAGGTTGAAGAGATCAACCTGTTTCAGTGGTTCACCATCTGCATTATGTGCCTTTTTTATTATATCTCATTGGGGTTACTCTTGCCACAATTTTCGTTCATTATTTCTCTTCTTTTTCCTCCCTTTGTCCTCTTTTGTCCAAAAATACAGGGTTCATATCTACAGTAAACTTCCTGGGAACAAAAAGCAGCAATTAATTTCTTTCCATTGCTCTTTTCTACAAGAAGTTTATCTGTGTTTTCTCTCTGTGTGGTAAAGAGGCACAAATGCACGTTCAGGGAATGCCTGAGTAAAAGCCCTTCCTCTGTGCAGGCAGGGGAATATCTAGTGTGAGTCTAGTTGCTTCTATCTCCTCCTTCTGTGCTGATGGTAATGATCATATTATCAAATGATATCTCATGAGACAGCCCTCTTTTTAGTTACTAGAGTGAAATTAGGTTTTGTACCCACAAAGGGTTCAGGCCACCTGTAAAACAGGAATGACAGGTTTAGTCTAGCTACATCCTGGTTGTCTCAGAAAGGACTCATAAACCTAATTATCAATCCAATTAAATTTGGAATTGCTTTTAGCCTAAGCTCAGTCAAAAAGTAAATAAAAGAGGTGAAGTTTGGGCTTTCCAGGTTTCTTGTAAAAAAAAGTTCATCTCCAGGTCAGGAGATGGTCTATTATGTTTATAAAAAGCATAGGTGGCAATCCAACTAAGCAGTCTGTAGAGATGCAGGATGTGAACACAGGCATACACATTGCTCAGGAAATATATTTTCCCTAACAGTTTCTCTTCTGCACAAGAACCTGATGGAAAATAGATGCTTTTTCCTGCACTTAAGTGTCTAAAGCTAAGGAATCTGTATTCAGGCTTATTTACAAAGAGAATGATTCCTTTGGGCAGAAATTTCGTGTTGAGCAGACAAGAGCAGCCAGTTGCTAAGTGAAGTATTCAGAGGTTAAAAATGCCTGGGCAATATCATTTGTGCAACAACTACTGGAGGGTTTTTTTTTCGTTTGGTTGGTTTTTTGTTGTTGGTTTTTTTTTAATATGTCAGTGCAAGAACAAAAAGAAATGGACATTATATTTTGCAAATGATTCATGAAAAAAACTGCATATAGTAGTAAGAAGTAGTCAAAATCTGCATTTGAAAGGAGATGTTTAAAAATGGTTTTATAGGAAGGAAGAGGAGAGGAGCGTGATGAAACTATGCACAATTATTTGTTGCAAAAATATCATATATTTTCTCCTGTATTTATTCTGATGCCAATTCAGTCTTGATGAAAGTATCATTGCTGTCACTAACATATGGCAAGCTCTGAGAGTGCTTATATGATTGCCACACCAATTATTAATAATCTTTTATGTAAAGAACAAAAGGCATGAATTTTTTATCCAATTATATATTTTTCCTTTTCTGAATAGTTAACTGAAAAGTTCTTTCAGAAGGATTTTTTTTCCAGCAATGAACAATAAGGCCATGTCTTCTCCAAGATGTCACATTGATTCAGTTTGTTCTCACTAATTGCATTGATTTAATGTTATTGAACTGAAAACTCTTACTACCACTGTAATGCAGTTTTAAGGTGGATTCTTTTGAAATTGGTACAGCTACATGTATCGTGGTTTTTGTTTTGTTTTTTCAAAGTGAGCTACCATTATATCTTTTCTTGTAATATATCGTGTACATCCTACCACAATTAACTAGCAGACCAGGGAGGCTTCAACTGACAGTAAAAGAATCACAAACTCCAGTAGTCTTTTCCAAGTATCCATTAGCTTGGCAGCATTGTATGTACCATATAGAATACTGAAAATATAAAGAAGATTGTACCTTGCATGAAGTGTTATAAGGCCACAGCAAGGAAATACTTTTGCTGTGTAGACAGGAGCACCAGTAGTGCTGTGAGACCATCAACCATTTTTGAAGGTCCAGTTTGCTCCTTGCTTCCGTGAATTTTGGAGCCTTTTACTGGGCTGATGGCCAAGAGAAAGGAGACATTTAGCTTCACCCTAAGGACTATAAAATGTCAGTGATGTGTACTTTGGAAGAGTGGAAGTGGTGTTGGGATGTGGAAGTGGTGTTGCCATATGTCGAGACATATCATTATGTTCTCCATGTATTGTCTGCTTCATTTCACTCAACATCTGTAAAACATGAAGAGGAATCCTGGGGGATATGTCTGCTAAGGGGACATGAAGGACTTGGAAGATTAGAGCTGTCTAGAACAATGCATTTCAAAATCTCCTAAATGATCACTACAGTAAAGTGGATTGTGTTTCTCTGGAAGTTCCAGGGGACAGTAGGTCTGGGGAATAAATAGGTTGCAACCAAGAAAATGTTAAGTGAAACAGTTCTTGATGGCTTGTCTTTCTGTGTGCCAAAATGAGTATTCTGAAGGAATACAAATTATGGGAAATGTTCTTTCTCCACAAAAACAATAGAAAAGATAAAACATGAGAGTAGGGTAACTATGTTGGGGTAAGTTTTTAATTATTCAGAGATACTGTTGTGATTTAACCTGAGCGGCCAGCTAAGCCCCATAGAGCCATTCTCTCACTCTCTCACCCCTCTTCCCCAATGGATGTGGGAGACAATTGGAAGAATGAAAGTGAGAAAACTCATGGATTGAGATAAAGGCAGTTTGGTAGGGGACACAAAAGCTGCACACAAGCAGAACAAAATAAGGAATTCGTTCACCACTTTCCATTGCCAGGCAGGTGTTCAGCCATCTCCAGGACAGCAGGGCCCCATCACGTGTGATTGTGACTTGGGAAGACAAATGCTATCAGTCCAAATGTTCCCATCTTTCCTTCTCCTCCCCACAACTTCATACACAGACCATGACACCATTTGGCGTGGGACATCTTTGCTCAGGTGGGATCAGCTGTCCCAGCTGTGTCACCTCCTGGACTCTTGTGCTCCCCCAGCCTCCTCGCTGGTAGAGTGGCATGAGAGGCAGAAAAGTCCTTGGCTCTGGGTAAGCCCTGCTCAGCGATATCAAAAACATTCTATATCACCAACACTGTTTCCAGCTCAAATCCAAAACACAGCACCACACCATCTACTGTAAAGAAAATTAACTCCATCCCAGTCAAAACCAGCACAAATGCTGGTTAAAAATATACTTCTTTTCTGTTTAAACAAATATTTTGTGAATGTTTCAGACATTATTTGACTGGCAATTACCATTAGGATTACTATTTGTATGCTTACTATTTTGTGGGACTTCAGCATGTTTGCATAAAGAGCAAAATGCTGGAAGCTAAAGACAGTACTCTTACCTCAGCCTAGATTTTTCATTGTGATGGAAGATACAAAGAATATAAATTTAAAGGCATCCCACATATAGCAAAAGCATATTAAAACAAATTACATGCCTTTGCTGTAACTTAAAGGCTCCAGTAAATGAACTGTCAAGTGTATTCATTCTCCTGGTAAACATGAACTAGTCTCCACAAAACTCTATGAATAGAAATATTATAAGGTAGTAAAGATTTTAGAAACTTAAGGAAATTATTCTCTTACGCATGTATGGAGGCTTCTGTAGGACATGGGTTGCAAAGGTAAATTGCAGCCAAAACTAGAGCTATTCTACCCTCAAAATGTTCTCATTTTACTAAGGTAGTCATCCTTGTCATTGTTCCAGAGGTCTTTGGTCACATATTGCATACAGTTATGATGTGATTAGGAATTCTTTTGGAGAGTTCACTATCTTTGCTTGCTTGCGTTCTTTTAAAGGGTGAGGACAGCCCAGTCTTTCTTGAATCCTCTGGACACCACTTACCAACATTATTAGTTTCCTGGAAAAGTTTGTCTTTACCATCCAATTTGTCTGCTTTTCATCTGCAGAAGGAAGAGGAGCTGGGAATTAATACAAACATACCCAGTGCCATTCTGCAGAGATAGGCCAGTCTGACTGTGCTGACTCAGGTTCCTTCTTTGGGAAGGTGTGTGCACTGTGAAGGCCCCAAAATACTCACCCATGTGCTGCAGATCGGGGTTTATTGTGCATGTTCCATATGATTACTCTGTGACCAGTCTCTGTGATCATTTCATGAACAAGGCACGTGCTGTGCCACTGCAAGTGAGAGGCTTTGATGGCAGGTGAAAGCCCTTGCTGCAGTAAAGACATTGAAAGGCCCCAGTCCCAGCACAAGATCAGATATTCTGCTCTTCTTCAAACAAGCCATAGGATTTCTCTCCTTTCCCTGTAGGTGATAATATACAAGTGACACAAGGCTCAATGCAGCATTAGTGTCTTTTAGGTGTCAGATAAGCAAACGAGCATTAGCTAGTTAAATAAACACACTAAACAGCCATATTTTGCTTCAACAAAGTATAGTGAACAACATTGCCCTTTAGGGGATATATAAAGTAGAACTAAGCTACTAAAAATGTAAATTTATTCCTCAGCATATTGCTGTTCAAACTGGGAATATTCAGATGTCTCTGAGGCATTGCTGGATAATTTTATCAGTTTATGGCCACAATACTTCAGGGCCAGATAATAATGTTAGTTCCTTAAAATGAAATCAGAGGAAGCAATTTTTTTCCTATTTGACAGTTCTGGAGGTCCCAAAGTCCTCTTCTGCTTGTCATCTTAATTCAACTTATCTCAGCCTGTTCAAATTAATGTATGGTGTCAGAAAACAGGGAAATATGAACCAAAGTTAAGTAATTCATAGTGTCATTTCCAATATGTTATTATCATATTTTTGTACCATATGTATTCTATAAAATATAGGACTAGCTTAACAGATCTCTGCACAGCAAGGTGAGAGAAATATTGAACTTAATGAGAATATTACAATTAAAAGTAGAACCAAATCCAGAATTTGGTATATCATGATTGAAATTTATTCATTCATTTATTCATTCCCTCATACATTCATTCATTGAAAGTGTTCTCACTGACTTCCTTGGAAGCAGCTGTGCATGTTATAAAGAGGAAATGTAATAGGGATGAAGGAACATGTAACATGGTTTCAATTTGATATTCTCCATATAATGTATTACTGTTTTGTTAAATAAAGTCTGATTTCTAGACCATTATATCTTGATAGCTGGTGTAACCTTAAAAATAAGACCACCAGGAAAGTCAGTTCCACTCATGTTCTGGATGTCAGGCTGGAATTACTTACAGAGAAGTAAATTAAGGTTATGATTCCAAAGAATTTTAAATATTCTCTTTTAGATAATATTAAGGTATCCAGAGAAAAGAATTTTGTTCCTGCCAGACAAGAAGAGACAAAATGTGCCACTCCATTTTGCCACTCCCCACACAGAGAGAGAAGAGGGCACACTGGCTTAATACAACTAGATTATTTTAGCATGACAGTTAAAGGTTTTATTTTCTTCGTATTTCTGGACCCTGCTTTCTGCATTAATAATTATGTAATGTCAATAATTATGAGAAAGAATAGTAAAGCCCACTTACACGCTTATAAGACACTCTAAGTTTTAGCACCCAAAAGAGAACAAAAGAAACTTTTCAAATTTTGAGTTTGTTTAGTCAGTGTTATTTGATACAAAATTGCATAAATAATTATCTGCACCTGCTGTGTCCCAGACATTGTCAGAGATATGTGAAATTATGTCCACTGTGTGTCATTCTCTATTTTGTATAAATTTCTTTCCCCTTAAACTGCAAAACTTTAATAAATTGAATAAGTATGCTGGAGAATGAGTAGAAGATTAATTCCCTAAATCCAAGGATGAAACTTGCAAGTAGTATAAAAAATAGTTATGAATTTAAGAAAAACTATGTATGTTAAAAATACTGCCTACAGTTGAAGAAAAAAAAATCAAGAAAACCCAAACAAATCAACAAAAACAACAACAACAGCAATTATATATTTAGGAGTATTTAGGCTGATTAATGGATTTATTCATGTTAGATAAAAATATCTGTAGCTTTTTATTAAAAGTTACGAAAGAACAGAAAGATGTGTTCTTTTGGTTTACAAATATATATTTAGTAACAGACCAATTTTACCAGTGACATAGACATCAAGCAAACAAAAAAAAATCTGGTTACATTTCCCCCCAGATATGAGTTTCTCCCAAAAGTCTGTTTCTATCATTTATTGTTATCACCCTATACTGAGAAACAAGGACAGACTGCTTACAATCCTCTGTTGAAAGCTTTCTTTCTTTGGTAAACTCTGTCAGTAGAACATAAAACTCATTAAAAATCTGCCAGTTGTTAATGATTCTATGGGAATTTTTAATTATTATTTAGGTGTTATTTATTGTTTAAATTGTAAAGCAACAACAGGAAACCCAAGTCTTTATTACACCACCAAACTATTGCAATCTAGACACAATTTAGCCTTTGATCTAGTTCTCAACATGAACTTCACCATTCTTCTACTTTTTTTTTAAAAAAAATGTATCTTATACCCATAATGATATTACCTGAATGTCTCTCAATAGCCCATTAAGGTGCAGTCATCAAGTTGTCAGTGTAATGCAGTTCTTTGTTCTGGAATCCACACTTCAAAGATTATATTAACAAATTGGAATGCAGCAAGGAAATGACCTACAAGAATGCTCAAGGTCCGGAAAGTCTGCTATAAAATACAGTAACTCTGCATCTGTTTAATTTATCTAAAAGATTAAGAGCTGTCTTGATCCTATTCTACAGAAAAAGTATTTTAGATAGTAGATTAATTTTTAATCTAGCAGAAAAGAAAGTGCTAAAGGATCCAGAAGTTGAAAGCTGATATATGACACATTCAGTCTGGAAATAAGGTGAAAATACATAACAAAGAAGTAATTTAAGTACATGAAAAACTTACTTTGCGATTTGTATATAATCCAACAGTTGAATTTACACTTTTGACTTCTTTTCTCCTTAATGAAAAGAAATGACCTACAGTTAAAAGAATGCTCAAGTTTTATAATCACCAACTGATTTTTTTTTCACTGACAGAAAGAAAACACATTTTCAAAGTTTCTATTTTTCCACCCACGCACTTGTAGTAAATGTGTATTGAACAACCTGATTTGTTCACATGGTTCTCGCATTTCACAGTAAGATACTTGTGACTCGCAATTTGGAGTTTACCCTCATGAAAATTTTGTGGTCTAAGTACTTGACTTAAATATTGTTTCTTAACTTGAAGTCTAGGGATTATATTTCTGGTAACAAACAACAGTGCACAGGAGTCACTTCCAAAAGCAACCTGCATATTTGGCATAATTATTTTTGTGTCCCCATGGGAATTTCTGCACCTTATATCCAGACTATGACAGGCTGGTATCTATAGCAGTAATCTTCTCACAGTTGAGGTTCGTTGACCTGAACCTCAAAAAGAAGAAGAGGGTGACACAGAATCAGTTGCTCCTCATTGCACAGTTATGAAATATGGGAAGGGAACAAGTCTGTTCCTTCTTCACTGGCTGTTAAAAGATATTGCCATTGCAATAGCTTTTGTTGAGGAACTTGAATCTTCAGATTTGTGAAAGGAGTCTCTGAGCTCAACTCCAGGACAGAATCCTTAGAGGACTTTGTAAGAGAAATATCTAATTTCTGCGTGATTAGTAATTTATTGAAATGATCACATTTTTCAGAGTTCTTAAGGGACAAGTTTAGGTACAGAGGACACCCCTGACTAGTCATAAAATTTTCATGTGTGAAGTGGGCATTGATGGGTCTGGATGGCTATCATTAACTTATGTTTGAGAATTATTAGATTTAGCAGTGTACCTCTCACTTTAAGAATATAAATTCTGCTGCCTATCTGGGCCTTACACTTTAGGATTTTGTAACAGCTCAGCACCCTGGTGCTTCCATTTACAGCCTTGGATACACTGCTGGGTATTATCTGTTTCTGTCCTATGCTGCACACAGATAATCTGCTAGACCAGAAATTGCACTGAGTGACCCTCTTTGAGGACATATTAGCCCTTCACTACTTTTATGCCTCTCACTTCCTTATTCAGCATCGTTTTAATTTCTCCAGTTCTCAGATTTGCTGTGTACTATTGGGTTTAGATATTCCTTTTTTAATTCTTAGTTTTTCCTGGTTTTACTTATAGTCCACACTGTTTGTATTAACCATGAAATTGGCACCAAAGCACATTAACACCACAATGTTGGTTTTCCTTTTTTTGTGACACAAACACTACTAATCTGTGAACTGCTCAAAAACTATCTGTTTGTATAGTATTTAACATTGAAAAAGGAAGGCTACATTTAACTCCTGAATTGGAATCCCTGGAAGACCACTTAAGACTTAATTTTTAATAAACTATTTTATCAAATAGTTTGATACATGGTTTTGTGTCAGGCATCGTACTATAAAGTCACAAATATAGATCCCTTTAAGGGTTAAGTTATTCCTTATGCCACAACAGTACAGTAGGAGAGTCAGTGAACTGTTTTGAACTGTGTATCATTAGATAAGAAAATAAATAGACTTATAATAATAAAATCTTCCTCTTCACACTTTATTTTGTTTCCAGTACAGATATTTTAGATCCCAACCTAAGATATGCAAGTAGCTCCTATGCAGAATGAAAATCAAATGTGTAAAACATATTTTAGAGATTAACTGAAAACAATCAAACTATTTAATAAAACTATTCTTTTTCCTTATTATGGTTTATGAGATAAATTTTCTCTCATGAAATCTGATAACAATAATAAACTGCACCACTTTTAAAAGATTTTTTTAAATAATAGCAAAAGAAAATAGAGAAAATCCTTAATGTATTTCTATAATCATTTACACATGCTATGGCTAATGTCAGTGTGATAGGTAACTACATTCATTTTAACTAGTTCAAAGATTAAATCAAAGCTGCCTTGTCCTTGTATAATTTTTCCTAACAAACTAGACATGAAAGATTTTCTTTCATTCTATGTTAAATCACTACATTTCTGTTTACCATTAAAGGCTGGATGATTAACCTAAACTTTGTTTCATGCTTTTAATAAAATCGAATTTACATTCTGAATTTTGACATTTTTGGTTTTTTTAACATAAAGAACTCAGTTATACCATGTATCATGAAAACTGTGCCTTCTTAATGTGTTTTCCCCTGTTTTTATGAAATCCTGAATCTATGTGCAGAGTTGCAATTTATTAAATGTCATGGATGGGTCATCTGACCAGTAGTTTGAGCAAGAAATTCATATCCCATGATTCTGAAGGCTGAAAGGTTAATACATAACAGATGCTCCTTTGGAGGAAACCATTCCAGGCAATGCTTTTCAATCAATGAGATGCTATTATGAGCAATAGGACCAATTTCTTTTAATCAATGAACCTTTATTACGACATTTACTAAGAGAAACTATATGCAGTTCCTATGAACCATTCTGCAATCTTCGAAAAACAATTCCTTTTGTTTCGAAGCCTTTTATGGTTTCTCTAGTTTTGTTCATTTTAAGGTAGTACACAGGATTTACACTCTACCTTCCTGATTAAGAAAACAGCAAAAGAAACTTGGCAGCAAACATGCATTTAAACCTGAGGTGCAGTAAGGGCTGTCTGTGAGTCCTGCTGGGCAGTGGGGTACACTGAGCACTGGGAGAACCTGTCACAGCCCACATCTTTGGAATGGAAGATTTTGTTCAGCATGAGGGCCATCAGCCCCCAACATCAGAGCAGGCCTCAGCACAAGATCAGCTGGCCTGTGTGACACCACCATGCTTTGCACCTTAGCTTCAATTGCGTGTTGAACAAAATGATAAGCATAACTGAGCAAAGATTATCCATGGTGGCCTTGAAGTGGTCTATGTGAGCTCCATCAACACAGGTGAGTCTACCCCATCAGGCATCAGGGCCCATGGACTTGTGCATGTCCAGTTCTCTTAAACATTCCCTGACCTCACCCTTTTCACTAAAGATAAATTTTCATTGATCCAGCCTTTGACATGGTCTCTGGGACCTGAGATATCTGGCAGATGGTCTGACATTTGGTAAATCAGCCTTTTCTCTATCTTAACAAGGTACTCCATCCTCTTAAACAATGGGCCCGCATTTTCCACAATCTCCCTTCTTTCACCTACATACAGGTAGAAGGCTTTTTTTGCCATTGACATCCCTGGCCATATTTAATTTCCCTTGGGCTTTAATTTTTCTGACTTTATTCCTGAGTGCTCAGAGAATGTTTCTGTGTTTCTCCCATATCCCCTATCCTTGCTTCCTCCTTTTGTATGATTTCTTCTCATCTCTGAGTTTGGTTATGAGCTCTGTTCCTCCACAAAGGCCTTCTGGCATTTTTCCTGAATTTCATATTTATTGGCATGAACTACTTCTGAAAATGGAGGAGGTGATCTTTGATTATTTTACAGCTTTCTTGCACAGGACTTTTCCAAACAGACCTGTGGATGGCCAAAGCCTGAGAACATCATGTTCTCAGTATAAGACCACATGCTGTGACTCAATTGTTTCTCTTTCAAAATTGTTTAAAATTCATTAACTTCTGTGTGTTTGAAATGATATTGATGATTTTTTTGTGGCAAAATGGACGATTTAAAAGCCCCCCAGAAAACCATGGGTATGATTTTCCAACAATTTGAAGACCCACAGAGATATATTCAATAGCATATCTTTTTTTTTTTTTTTTTTTACTTTATATTATAATTTACCCATGTTATTCCCATCTGCATGAATATATATGAGAAGTAAAATATGAAAGACTGTTTTGGTAATAAAATTTGTGCATATGGTTTACTTTCAGTAATTCTCTTCCCTGAAAATATTGTGTCACTTTCTTATAAGTATGTGGAATTAAATATATGCTCTTTTTTAAGAATGATTTGTCCTAAAAAGGGTAATGAAAAAATTAAGTATTCTCCACAATTCTCCTCCACGCTTGTTTCCATTTCATCTACTCTGGAGACAACAGGGAAAATTTCAAATTTACAAAAAAAAAAAGCATAACTGTTAATACAGTCATATAAAATGTGGGAAAAAAAATGCTTTCAGGCTGTTTTTTTTCACCCTGTTTTAGCTCAGGGTGTCCTATTCTGGTAGCAGTATTAATCTTACATATTATAACATCAAGTATGTGTAGAGAACCCACAATATAATTTTTAGCTGCACAGTCTACTTTCATAACAAGCTTTCTAAAACAAAGCAGCAACGTTCCTTTTATTGTGTCTATGATTACCTCAGTGAAAATACCACAGAAGCAGAGAGATGCAGCAAGTAAAGGAGTTGTCGCTATGGCATATGTCATGTACAGAGAAAAAGTACAGCTTTCATTTCAGGATGCCTGCAAAAACCACTGGACATCTTGCCAAATGCCATCTTTTGTAAGGAAAACAGTCTGTCTAACACACGTTAGCAAGGCAGCCCAGGTGGACATTTGAGAAAGAAAATAGAGCAATGTGTGAGCAGCAAAATGACACTGTTACACAGCCTTAAGCTGGCAAGGAATTCACCCCAAGGCTGTCAGCAAGGCTTCCTTGTTCTGTATTGAACAAAGTGTGCTGTACCGAGCAATGGCTAAAGGTTTTCACATCACGTGGGACCAGAGAAGCTGAGAGGTCTCTGTGCTTCTCTGAGGGATACACTCTGGGTCAAGTCCCTGGGAGTAGTCATGGGAAATTTCAAAGAGTAAGCTGCATTTGCTGGGGAAAAAACCTACAGAGGTGAAGAATCTCCTCTCTTTCAACTGAAAAAGTGAAACAATAGAGAACTGCGTGCACAGGATTGTATCTCTTGAGCATGTCTTGCAAAACAATCGAACAATCATCACAGGATGTGTTGACTTCTACTATGATCATGGGAAGAAGAAATTAAGTAGAATTTTCTGTCTTCCTTTCTGGACCCTTATTGAATGTATTTGTTTCAGAAGACTAAAAGAGAGAAGCTTGGAATGCCTTATGCCTTATGAAGAAGGTGGAAACTGCATAAAATGTATTACATGAGCTGGAGATCTTTGCACATATTGGTGAGAGTTATTGCATGTGTAGGCTTGATTCCATCACAAGGTCAGAGGGACCTGATTCCATAGTTTGGAAAGCGGGTGCCAATAACTACTCACCAGTGCAGAGCAATTCAGTGACAGGAGCATCAGCATAAATATATATACACAGATGAATGTAACTGTCATGTGAAGGGAATATTTAGAGAATAGCCAGGTCATTGTGGACTATTTAAATTAATTAGTGAAGAATCACTATCTAGGAAATAAATCCATAACCCACCAACAAGGAATAGACCTCAATAGACTTACCTACAGGTATTTTCATTTTTTTCCCCAATAATTCTCAAAACACAAACTCAGTACAACTCAGGCTGCTGTCTTGCAATAGCTCTTCAAAAGATGTTTCTTTCTGACTTAGTCAGGGGAAGAAGTGACCCATTTCATTATTAGTTTTCTTGTCACTGGTTCCAGTATACAGTATGTGGTACATATAAGAAAATTATATTTACTTGTGCTGGAAATGAATATTTCCAAATACGTGAAATTTTCTTACAGTCCTTAATACCTATAATATTTTCTAAAAATCACTACTATATAGTTTAGGTGACAGAAATAGTTTATCATCGTAAATCACAGGATATAATACAGTAAAACGTCTTCCAGAGCTTTATGTCAAAATCAACATTGAGCTAGATCTTTAAATTTGTGAATTTCTGACACATTTTAAATGTAATATTGGGATTCTTTATTTGTAGGTATGTCATGAAGTGCATTTATTGCAATTCTTTTAGTCCCTTTGACAAGTCATAATTTTTTACTAAAAAAAACCCACAACCTATCAAAAGATTTCTTGTGAAGCGTTTGAAATTAATTGTATTAATGGCCACTTTGAAGTAAACTATTTTTGAAATTTATTTCTGCACAGAATAGCAAACAAGTTGCAAAACTGAGATTTTTCAAAGTCTCAGAGATTTTTTTTTCCTGGATCAGTCCACTATTAGGAGGGGTTTTTTTTTGTTTTGTTTTGTTTTAACCTGGCTTGTACTTTCCTAATAAATTTTCTACCAAATATATTGTGGGATGCATCAATGCTGATTATAATCTTTAAAGCACTTTCTTTCTTATTGATATAATGAGTCAGATTATAAGCTTTACCATTTAAACTCTCATATCCCCACATATCCTCTCTTTTCTCCCTGTTATTCTCCTCTTTAATGACACGACTTTCCATGAAAAAGCTTTTCTCCTCAAGGAGTTAAATTCAACACATTGCATATATAGTTACCATTTCATTGTTATCAATATGTGTTAATATAATAAAAATGCAGATATTGTTAACATTAATAAAATATTTATATTGTGAACACTTCAATTATATATTCAATTAAATTTAATATTTTTCCTTTCCCGTTTACACCCTGACCTGGGCACAGATAAATGAATCTATGGCTTAAGTTCATCCTATTTTGTTTTCTTGTATAAACATTTTTCATACACACACGTTTTTTTCAATAGCCAGACTCAACATATTTTTTTATAAAGAAAGATCACTTTATTTAGCATGAACAAAGTATCCTTGCCCTGGGCTTAAAGTAGCTGTATGATTTAAATTATAAATTAAAGAACAATCTCAACATCTGCATGTGATACAGGAGCGTTATTTCTTATGCCAAGGAAAAGCCACGCTGTCATGTTCACTGTTGTTTCCAATATTTCATTCTTAAGGTGGTGGGATCTAGAGATGAATGCTGAATCCTCGTGTGATAGCTTACAAAATTCCTAATTGCTTTTGCCAAAACATGACTTACTAGTTTTGAAGGATACTGCTGTTACAAAGGCCTGTAGCTGATGAGACAGTGAAAGGGAGAGATCCAGCCCTTCTGTCGCTTCTGCGGGTAGCAGTGAAGCCAGCAAACCTTTTCTTGTGACAAAACAATTAGGCTGCAATTGCTCATGAATAAATGAAGTCACCACAGTGCAAACAGAGTTTGTGGCCAAATGCTTCGTGAGTAATCACTCTCCCAGTATGTTTGATTTGCCTTCCAGATGTTTTCTTATTTACCCTTTAGTGCGTGAGGTCTGTGAAGGACCCCGGGCATTTGGCAAGTGCACATCTGTCAACTCACCAGTGCATGTTCAGACCACAGCAGCAGTGGCTCCCCTGTTCCCTTTGAAATGAAGTCATGGCAGAAGAGTCTCTCAGCTGGACATGTATCCAAAGCCACACACTGCTTTGGACTTGCTTATTTTCAGCCAGCACCAGTAACCCCTCAAGAAGTTACATGATGTTTATGGACACCTACATGTTTGCCCCCACCCCCAATTTGTAGAACTCAAGGCATCCATTTTCGTTTTCTTACATCTTATTGTTGCAGATAATACCAGCCTCAAGAAATAGACAGAAATGTCCAGAATTCCATGAGACAAACAAAAATTTAAATGTAAATTTAAATGTAAAATATCGGCTCTTCTATCACTTACACCTCTGATGAGATGATCATCTCTGCTTATTTAGGCATCCAAACATTGAAACAAAATATAGAAAAACCAGAGTAATACAGTCCAGTCTATTTCACTTCTGCTAGAATAGTGGCATAGACAAAGAATGAAACTGGCAGGTCAAGGCCTTCTGTGGTTCTTTTTGTTTACCACAGAAAGAATAAAGAACACTTAGAAATACCAGAACATTTTCTAGCTTTCCAGTTTACCACCCAGATCCATTACTTCTAGCTCTCACTGGTTTTGTTACCTAAGTGCATCCCTACAAATTATAGTGGCAGGATAAAGTGGAAACACTTTCAGCTTCTAACTGACCAAAAAAACAAAAAACAAAAACAAACAAACAAACAAACAAAAAATTAAGGATGTCAATTAGCTTTGTTTTCACGCCTATCCAAAGGGGCTGGAGTGAGCAGTGCATTCCCTGAGCCTGTCTGACTGAGAGTGAGTCTGTGGCAAGGGACATGAAGGGAGGTTTGAAGCCTAGTGGGGTGGCTCTCCCTTCCCCTCCTTGGGAACACCTCAGGGTGAGTTCCTGTGCAGTTCAAGGCCTGAGATCATCTCCCACGTGTTACTCACCAGTAACATGTTTTCCCTCAGTTTCTCACCCAGTGCCTGCTGCCTGATGGTGGGAGGCAGGCATTTTGCCAAATACCCTGGTCTGCATCTCTAGGATCTGAGCTGTGGGCCTGTCACTCACCAACCAAGCCATGATGGGGCTTAAAACCCCTGGTCAGCAGAGTGTAGCTAAATAAAATTTTACATACAGTAATGGGAAGGAGTAAATTTGGACTATGCCAATAGTCTTGCCAATGGAATTAAACCTCTTCCAGAAATCCAGTCATTACTGCCCAAAGGCTCTGTTAAATCTCCATTTATCCTGGCATTTATCATCTTTTCTGTCAAATGTAGCCTTCAAAGGATGCCTCCAAGTCATTGAGAGTGCTGTACTGCATGACTGCACAGTGCTCAATTTACTGCAGACACTGTAAGAACAACAAAACTCTTCATAATACATTTGCCCATCCAGGAAGCATCAGTTTCATTTAGCCAGAATCTCCACTTTTTTCAGTTCATTTCTATGTAAAACTCAAGGTGCTGTCTCTGATCTGTTAAGCTCTGTGTGATTTGTTTCTTGGCCTTAACCAAGGCAGTTAATGTCAAGATTGTCACATCACATTAGCAGCCTTTCCAAGCTGCTGGACACCAGTCTGAGTCAGATTGAATCACTTAAAAGGGGAAATTCAGTTACAACATGGGCTAACAGCTGGAATTGCAAGTCTAGTCATGTTCCTAGAAATGCAGCAGTGTTCCTGATAATCTGGGTACTGGAATTAATATTTGTGGGATTTTCCTAGAATACATCACACAAAGTAAACCTGTTTCCCAGTGCAGAACATCTATTAGAAATATTCTCAGTGAAAGAATCTCTTTTCCAAACAGCTCATGCAAAAAATAAAATTATTTAACAATTTTATTGTCTTTAGAGTATGGAATTTTTAGTCACTACAAAATGAGAAATAAAAAATTGGATACATTATTTGTATTGCACTCCTGAGGGAACAATGTGAAACACAAAATAATGCCTCTAACCTATGATTTTCCTCAATTTTTGTTGGCTGAAGTTCCCCCACTGCTGACTTATGAAGAGTGACCGTCAGCTCCCAGCAGAGCAGTGCACAGTTACAGACACCTGAACAGGTGCCCATTAACCAAGAAGCAGTGAGCTGCAGCATCATCTGAGCACCTCAAGAGGAAGAAGCAGAAGCTGGGGAAACACAACTGCAAAATAGCTGTATCCATACACAGATCAGAAGAAATGAAAGACACCATGAAGAAAAAAACACAATGAAAACCCAAACCAACAGAAAAAATATTAAGTTAAAAGGAGTTGTTAAGATGTTGATAATAAAGAGGATCAAAAGTTAGTTTTCTTTTCTCACCTAGAACTTACCATTATTATTGTCACTCCAAAAACAGTCTGTGAAAAAAACCAACAAACTATATGGAGAATATATTGACTCTTTGAAGTCCTTTGAAATGATACTCTATTGAGGATATGTTACAGGTAATAAAACAGAAGAAAGTGGCCTTTTCTGCAGCAGTAACTTAGAGTCAGAGTTTTATAAAAAAAAGAGAGAGAGGTAACTCAAACAATATGCACATCTTTGGTCAGAACCATAGTGAAATAGAAGAAAATATTAGTTGCCATATTTTTGAGACACATTTTTCTCAGGCCAGAATTTTTATTATGGTTTTTTATGTGCCTGTGATCATATCACTTTATTTAAGGCCTTACTGACACAGAGTAGCACCTGGATACTCAAATAGTCCCATCTATTTCAGGGTGACTTGCTTTCCCACTAGGATTCTAGTGACACAAAATAAGACTTCAGGAACAAACAGTGATTCAGAAATTGTTAGTAGGCATCTAATTAGATCCTACTAATTAGTTCCTATTAAGTTAAATTGAAAGTTAAAAATACACTCAATTAGACACCAGAAATGGAACTAGGATCCCTGAAATTCTCCTTATCACAATAGTATTGGAACTTGCTGCTGAACTGTTTATTAGTTGAGAGGATTACAATGTGAAATACTGAACACTTCAGATCAGTGAATACAAGAAATATTTTGTTTCATTTCAGAAACTGTCTGTTTTGGCACATAGTTGCCATGGAGAGTTTCAGCCCAAGGTTCAGCGTGCTTGTGTCCCATGTATGCTGCAGATTGAGACATTTCTTTGGCCACGTGTCATAACAGGGCTGTGCAACAACATCAGTCCTGCTGATGACAGAGCTGGAAGGAAAATGGGCACAAAGCAATCTGTGAAAATTTTCAGGTTCCCAATAAATTGGGTACCTAACACAAGTATATTTGGTGATGTGAATTTTCTGCTCTTATTAGCTTTATAAATTGCTGGAAACCCATTACAGAGCAAGCAACCCAAACCGTTTAGAACTGGCTTTGACTCAGAGCAGTCAGAGCCAACAGACTTCGGCTGTTGATGTTAAAAGGCTCAGGATCACCATAGGATCATAGAATGATTTGGGTTGGAAGAGACCTCCAAAATCCATCCAGTTCCAATCCACTTGTCATGGGAAGAAACCATTAGATCCATTAGATCAGTTTGCTCAGGGCCCCATTCTCACGTGGCCATGATCAAAAGCAAAACATCTAATAGTATCTTGCTAAGAACAAACAGAAAAAAATGATCAGCCAAGGAGATTATATCAGGCATTCTGGGGATAATATTACTAATGGCAATTCAATGAGGATTGTGACAAAGGCTTGATTCTCTCTTCCAGTGCATCAGCTTTAAACAAGACTATTCTGCTACTGGTGTCAGTGGGCTTGGGCTTGTGTTATGGATACAGGGATCATGCACAAGCAGGAGCTTCGTGTCACCTAAAGACTGCCTTGTTTATGCGGGGATTTTTGGTAGAAATTCTAAGATTCTTTTCTCATTCTTAAGAGGTAGGCCTTTTGTAACAGTATTTGTATGGCAATTTAAATAATGCTATCCATAATTATCACTGCCATTGGTATTACAATTTCTATTATTTTTTTGGCAGTTTTCCTAAATTAAATAAATATTTGCTGCTACAAAAGTTTACAAAAGGTTCTCTTGTTGACTTGCCAACAAGACTGCAGTAATAAACTACAAAAAGGATGAATTGGATTTCTGGCTTTGTCTGGCGTAGGTGGCTTAGTCAGAATGAGAATTTCTATGAGTGTGGCAGGTATGCACTGAATTAAGAGTAGATATAATGTCCCATGAGATATGTTTAATGTAGATAAAGTGACGGGATGAGGCATCTGTGAGTTTAAATTCATGTCTACATCCCAAAAGGACTCCCCAACACATTGTACCATTGCAAGTCATTATAGGGAGAGTTGTATATTTGTTCAGTTTATCTGGGACTTGGTGCATTAGATGATGACTTGTGCAAAAATAGAAATACTTTAATTGAAAAAGAAGGGAAATATTGTATAAGCTTGGCATGCAAAGCTTTTTTAATCTGTTTCTGGTAAGCTATATAGAAAATTTACTGAAAGAATCCTCTTTTTGGGCAACATGTCTCAGGGTAAAATTTCAGCTTTTAAAACTGTTTTATTTTCAAATATTTCTATTTGAATTTAAAAAGAAAAGGGAATGGTGGCCTGTCTATTTATTGGAAAATTAAAAAAACCTTTTATAGCAAAAACAGTGTGAAGATTTAAATATTCAAAATGTAAGTGCAGTTGAAAACAAGAAGTGTTGCAAGTTATTTTTTATCATATTTGCTGGCTGTTCTGTTGGAACTATTTTTCAAAAAAACCAAGGTATGACAATAATAGGAAGAATAACTTGTTAATGAAATGACTGCTGTGTATTACACACTTAGCTCTGTGAATAATTGCTGAACTGACCCAGATCACAACGGGATGAACATGAGAAACAATTGTTCAAGGGACAAGGGGGAGCAGAGAGTAGAAGAGGATGAAAATCACCCACCCAGTTTGTGATGCCTGCAAGGGACATAGTGCTGATATTCAATAGTTTAATAACAGCACTAGACTCAAGGGGCTGTTCCTCCCTGACTCAGCCTTAATTGGGAAGGCGAACTTTAAAATTGCTTCCTGGGAAAAACCTATCCTGAATATCGATTCAGGAAATGTTCTATATTTCCCGAATATAGGTAGCTAAAACACCCTGCGTTTATACACCCAGCCTATATGTCTGGGGATGGGAAGTAATAAAAAATACATTCTTTCCAAACCAGGGAACTAGTTAAAATTATCATGATTTTCCATAAGCTCATAACATTTAATCAGATGCATATCAAATGCTTTGGTCATGTAGTATAAAAAGTTTTTTTTAAATTGTAACTTTTTTCTTTTGCCCATTGATATTTAAGTGCCTAGTGTAAGTTTATATAAAAAAAAAAATCAAGCTGTCTTCACAGGAAAAAAGTTATTTACAACTTTGAGCTTCTGTTTTAATATTTTAAACATTTAAATATTTAAATATTTTTAAAAGAAGGAAAAAAAATTCAAAATTACTCCTGTGAGGCAAGCAATTCTTATTTGGTTTTACAATTATTTTCTGAGGAAATATAGATCAGCACTTCTTTGTCTTTCCTTGTCAGGGATTCTTAAATTGAAAATTTACAGTGTAGAGAAATTACAATGGGTGAACGCTAAGCTATTACCCAAATAAAACCAACTACTTAAAAAAAAAAAAAATTTCTAAACTGTCTGATCAAACAAATTACTCTGAGTTGCCAGAAAAGTAATTTAAATTCCCCACCCCCCCCTTTTTTTTTTGTAAGTGAAAAAATATTATTTTTAAACTTTTTATTTAACAAAGGAATGTACCTGCTAGGACACCTGCTAGTTTTGACATAAGTGAAAAACTAAGCAAGAAAACTAAGCAAGCAGGGATGAAATGATCATCATCTAAAGTAAATCTGAATGCTCTGCAGGTTAGCACTGGAAACTTTGGCTAAAAGTTTGACTAAAAAAAACATGAGTGCTTTTGGAAAGTATTTTTAACAGCCAGATATCCAAGTTGTCAGATGAAACTGTTGAGGGAACAACTGCTATAGGGAATGTAAAAGCAGGGATTAAGGACATTTAAGTACTGTACTTAGGTTGTTAGAGATTACATTTTTCTAATTTAAGATACTGTATATGTTTCATTCTGAGTCACAGAAGGAGGAAAGGAAGGATATATAGTTAATACAAATTGCTAGGAATAAAAAGTGGGGAGGAAAATCCCTACTGCCTTTATCCTAATTTGCATCTGCACTTAAGAAGAAGAGTGACTATAATTGCTTTAGAGGAATGCAAGTGAAATAAGCTAAATTAATACTAGTTATGAAGCAAGATTAAAGAAGTTCAGCTTTTTTTCCTCACTTAAGAAGAGGATACTTCACAGTGACATAGCTGAATTTTCTAAAAATATGAGGAGTGAAGATTACCAGAAGCAGAGAACAAAACATTAAGACAAAAATGAACTTACAAAATTGGCAAAAGAGAAGATATATACAGAACTCTTTCAGATAAATAGGGCTGCTCCTAGAGAATCTTTTACCAGAAGAGAGCAGACATGCAAACTCAGGAGAAGAGAGACAGTCTTCTAAGCAAAAAGTTGATGCAATTTAATATAAAGAAAACCAGAAATTGTAACTTAGGTTTGAGAAATGAGTCTGGACAAACTGATAACAAGAGACGCTTTCAGCTAAAACTCAAACAACTTTTTCCAAAGCCTAAAAAAGAAGGAAGGGTTGGGTTTTTTCTCTCCTTACTCCTCTTTTCCTAGGCACACATGTTTAATAACACGTGATTTCAAAGTAGATTTCCTGCAGTCATCCCTGAGCAAGAAGGTCAAGAAAACCTGTTGGTATTTACAGCAGTATGTAGATAATAGCTGGAAGTAGAAGTTATTGCATTTTGGAAGGATGGAGAGATAATGGGGAGTAGTAGGAGCAGAAATCAATAATTTATATTTTGTGTGTGATTTGAATTAAGAAGCATTGGCACTTCAAGAAATACAATCGGTTTTCACATTCTGATAGCTTTTGTAAAAATGTATGGGTAACTGGCATTACCGGTTTAAATACTTTAAATTTTGATTTATTCTTTAACTTAAACAGTGTTCACATAGCAACAGTTATTAATGTGTTCTTGAGCAGCCTTTCTATACTGGCACAGAGCTGCTTTCCTAGTAGAAGTCAGCTGTTATTTTAAAGAGAATGTGCAATTCTGTGGTGATCCCACATCTCAGGCATACCTGTGATTCTCACATCTCAAAAAATGTAACACTAGATTGAAAATAATAAAGTGAAGGATGAAGAGGACGATCAAAGGTAGGGAATCCTGTATTTTTACAGCAGGGAATATTAAACTGAGTCTGGGAAGTCTCAGTCTGGGTAGAGATGACTAAAAATATGACATGACCAGAGGAAAGAAATTAGAGCCATGAAGAGTCCTTTTAGGAAATTATTTATTCACTGTTTCCCCAACAGAGATGGAGATGGTTTGTAGAAATTTGTCAGGGAGCCATTAAAAGAAACATCAACGTCGCTCAATTACACTGTGCAACATCTAGTCACAGTATACTCTTGATACCATATCTTGGATTGTTTCAAAAATTAATTATGCAAATTCTTGAAAGAAAGTCTTGTAAACAAAATTGTTAAGAATTCTTTCAGACAGAAATTTTCTGAAAACTAGGGAAGCGTACTGGAAGCAAAGCATTTCTTTGTATTTGACTACTTTTTACATGCTAATCCCAAACATAATCCAATTTTAGTAATCACAAAATGCAAGATACTTGACTAGGTGGACCCTTGGCTGATACAGGACAACTTTTTCTCAACACAGTTATAAGGATACAAATAGTATCCATACAGCACTATGTAAGGCAAATACTTACCTTTTAGCTGAGTAGAGGGAAAAAATGTTCAGAAACAGCAAAACTACTAGCTGTTGGCACATGCCAACATTTCAACAAATATGGTTTTTAATTATATTAAAAAAGCAAATGACATTTTAGGTTTCTGTTTCGTTAGTTTGATAAATCAAATCTGTTTCAAAATTCTGATTAATTTCAAATACTTTCTGACATGGTGCAAGAACAAGTGCATTGATGTTGATTACATAACAATTTATACCACAGCTCCCTTTGGAACTTCTTTGAGTATCTCTTTCCTTACCATTTTTACGGGATTTTTGAGGTCTTAATTATTTGTCATTTATGGATTGACTGTTTCATATTTCACTGAAGTTACTTTTTCTGATAGCTTGCTTTGATCACTTTTGGTACCAGAGCTAAGAACTATATTACTACCTACACATTTCGTATTATGGATAATCCTGCCACAAATCTTCTCTTGATCCTTGCAGTTATCTGCTGCTAGCTCTGTGGAAGTAATTTTCATTTCCAGAATTTCAAGGTTATATACAGTAACACAGCAGGTAAGACAGGCATGTTACCTTCTCTGCTTGAACACACTTTTGCTTGCTTGTAATTGAATCTGAATCCATTTTCTGTTTTATTAATTACATTCTGTTGTTTTAGCAGAAGATTGAGATGTCAATTACTCATACTGTATTTACAGAATCAAATATTGCCATGGCCTTTTTTTCTTTTTTGGCCCCACGAGGAAGATCATCACAAAAACCAAACCTTTCATGCCAGATGTTTGTCTTACATAAATATTTATGTAATAGGAGTTCTGGGCCCTTCCAAAATCCTGTCTGTGACGTTGAATAGTTTTGGTTGCAAGTTGTTTTTCTTTGTAATTTTCAATGTAGATCTCCTTTGAAGTGATTTAAAATCCTTACCTCTAGCTTTTGTCTAAAAAGAACAAAGATAAAACCTTATTCCCATTTGTTCCCACTGCAAATTTTCACACTTCTGAAGACCTGTCATATTTCTCCTGTGTGTCCAGTTCTCTAAGAGAAACCTAGATCATACTAGCTTTCAGAAAACAGGTTTTCTAGTTCTTTGATCATTGTTTTTGTTCTCTTATGCATTGTCTTCTAATAGTTTTCATCATTTACTGTATCAGGAGTAGGATAGAGAAAGATAAAAAGTCTAAGATAGTAAAACATATCAAATATTTTGTTTTAAACTTCTTTTTTTTTTTTTTTGCATTTAAAGTTTTAGGTAATATATAAAGCTGTAGGAGTCTTTTAGTTGAAAACTTCACATAGATTTTCCCCTCTTTTTCCTCCCTTAGAGAAAATTATATTTATATTAGAATATTTAGGTATACAACAGCAATACTATAAATAGTAGTTAACTATGTTAAAACACATTTGATTGAAATGCAGATTTACAAAAAACAGTAAGCACTCATCTGTGGTTTAAAGAAATGGGTCTATTGACATTTTGTGTTTCCTCCTAGCCTTTATCCATCTCCCACCTAAAATTAAAATAAGCAAAAAACCAAGCAAACAAACAAACTAACAAACCTGGGAACTGGACTTGCTTATATATGGGAAAGCACTTGATTATATATGCTACTAATCCATGTGATTATTCCATTTACTCTAAGGTGAAACTGGTTGTTACAACTATGGTTGTACAATTGTTTTGTAGCTTGTTGAAATTACAGCTTCTAAATTACGTGTGCACAAATTATAAATTACAATAAAGAATTTATCAGAATATGCTTGTGTGAATATGTTATAACTATTGGGCAGTCGTTTATAAGGGAGATATCAAAAAGGGAAAAAGTAACATCAATGCTGAAAATATTAAAGAAACGTGGTTCGGAAAACAGGTTGTCATATGCCAGGATCAAAAATATAGTACATAGAATGAACATGGATATTGGATGAGGAACGAGGTATTGTGAATGAGAAACAAGTGCTGAAATCAAGGAAATTTCATACAGTGATAATGAATGTGGGGTGTGGGGACTTTGATTGGGCGATACAACTGATGAGGAAAAGCAACACAAATTCATCAATAGAGCAGAGCACAGAACAAGGAAGTCAAAAGAAAATCTTTGATCCGGTCAAGAAGTATCCTAAATCACTCAAACTTCCTTGCAAAGTCATCAAGCCAGCAGCTGGCAGGGCCCTAATGAGACTAGAAAACATCAATACCTACTTTGAAGGAAGACTTCTAGAATTATACAAATCACTGAGGGAAATTCCAGTCTTGAGTAGGAGTGAAATACCCTCTATATAGAACAATATCCATACATAGCAACAGTCAAGTTAGTCAATAAACAGCTATAAATTGTATATCCAATATTATTTTACATAATCTAATTATACAAACACAATATCTACTTAAATTGTCAGGATGACATGGTTCAGTCTCCATGGAGAAGGCACCAGTAAGTTTTCCTGTTCATAATGCACATTAAATTTTTGTGGAACTGCCTAAATTATTAAACTGCAGATTATAAAGGTATGAAGATTTAAACAGAGTTGATGTGCTTCAGGATGCATATCCTGTGTGCATATATTGCATAATCAAGAGTCTAGGTAATTTAGGTACAGTTCATTAGACATTCAGTCTTTTCCTAAAACTGATTTCACAACTGGAGCCCAAGACCCTTAAATTCTCTTTCCTCCTCAGTGTCTCCTGCTTCCTTCCCCTTTACAGAGATATGTTTTCCTCTGTTGCAGAAATGCTTTCTCTGTCCCATTACTGTGAATGTTCTTTCTCCGGCCTTCCTCATCACGTAAAAGTCATATTAAAATTTCAATGACAAGAGGCAGAATAAAAAGAAGTGGCATTAACAGCAACTTGATTTTAATTTCATTATATGATTAAGATTCCTTTTCCTCTTTATTCCCCCTTCTCCCTTTTCCTTATTTTTTTCTATTCCCATTTCTACACTGTTTTCCTCTGTCTTTCCTGCCTGTTATACGCTATGTTTTTTTTCACTAAAAATGCATTAGATGTTGTATTTCTACTAATTTCTCACTTTTATTTCTAGGGGAGAAGCAACTTTTTTCCCTCGGTGATTATATAATAAAGAATCCCAGAAAATAAGCAGTTGTTTCCATTAAGAAATTTGCAGAAGCTGTAGAAGCTTCCTAATGGAGAAAGCAGAAGGCTGCGGACAGTGGTGCAAATAGTCAGCTCATACCCTTCTAACAGAAAAGGGAGAGCTAAATGAGTGTGAAACTGCACAATAATCAATCTCCTATAGGAATAAGATTCTGCTGCATCTCATTAGAGATTGTTTCAAGGGCAAGATGGAAATGACAAGACTCAGCAACTGTACATAAGAGCAGGCTCTGACTGTAGCAAGTCTTACAAAGGGCATAATTCTATCCTCAACTGCCTTGCACTTTTTTCATCAACCCAACAACAAATGCAAAAAGAAAAAAACCCACTGACATGCAGTACATGGAATTTGAAACAGCAGGACAGGCAGCAGTGACATTTGAAATGTCAGCACAAGAGTGCACTGAAGTCCTGCTTGGGACTGCCATTCTGGTACAGTGGCACACAGCAAAAGTAGAACTAAAGGCTGAGTGGTTCCTCATTGCAGTTACAGCTTCCTTGTGGCGGGGCCCAGCAGAGGAGTGCTGATCTCTTGCTGGGTGATCAGCAAGAGGACACACAGAAATGGAATGAAGCTGCATCGGGGAAGATCAGCCTGGACATTAGGAGAAGATCCTTCACCCGGAAGGTGGTTGGTCACAGGATCCCAAAAGGAGCGGCCATAGCACCAAACCTGTCAGTGTCCAATGAGCATCTAGAGAATATTCTTAGAGATCCTTTTTAGTGTTGGGCAGTCCTGTGGGGGCCTGATATTTCTGGGTCTTACAGATTCTAGCCTGCTAGCAGCTGCTAACCTTTTCCCAAGGAAAAATTTCTCAAGAAAGCTTCTTCTCAAAACAGTCTTGGCAAACAACTATCCTTTCTCAAAACAATCTTTCTCCAGGTGGTGTTTTGCTTTTTCTTTAGCTTAACCAATGGGATTAGAGAGGTGTCGTTCCTATTCACCAATCATATTAAATCTGTATCAGAACACCTTATAGAAGGTAGTCAGAACTAGACAATAAAGCCTTTTTTTCCATGCTCTTTGACTTCTGAAATATCTCATCTTTCTTTTGTGTCCTACAGCGACAGTCCTGTAAGGAGCAGAGGCTTGGACTCCATGATCCTTATGGGTGGCCTCCATCTTATGGCATTCCAATTCTACAAGGTTGAACAGTTGTCCACAAAAGCAAATCTGTTTAACAAAAAACACCCTGATACTTTTATGCTGCTCTTCATGTATTACCTTTGCTTCTTAAGTAATAGTCTATATTTCAGATTCGCAGAAACATCATAAGAAATTCTGTTGCCTGGAAACACATCAGAGGTGAATTTTAGATCCAGCTACAGCAAGAGAATGCTGGATATCTGCTTAGGTTGGATATGAAGCAGCTGAGACTCCTGCCCAAATGCAAAATTCTTTCAGGTCCTGCAAGATATATTCTGATGAAAATATTTTAAGCCTTTGAAAATACAGCGTTTTGAATTTGGAATGAGAGATTAGGTTTATTTGGGTTTTATTTAATTAAACTCTCTGCACCTAAACCAGATTAATCCCTCTAAAAGGAACATCTGCAATCAGTCAGACTTTAGTTCATAGTTCCATGTTCGAAATTTCTGGTCTCTTCGGTTTTCGCTTGTTCCCTCCACACCCTTTAGCATCAAATAAACATTCCCACAATGTTTTGAGGGGGGCATGCCTGCTTTTCATGCTTGAGTATATCTTTATTACAAACAGACCCATCTCTAGAAACCATGGCAGTGCCGCTTGAAAGGAATGAAGGACAAGTGTGGCCTAAGAAAATTTGTGAGTAACTGGGATCAGTGGATGGATGGCTCAGGGAACTGTCCCTTGCAAAATAAAAACAAAAAAACCCAACAAGCAAATATTGAGGCATAAAACCATAGGAAGCTATGAAACAAATTTCCAGGGCTAGAGATATGAGGATAGTTTTCCTTTCTGTAAGAGCAGATGGGTTCAGAGCAAGCTGGTGGGCTCAAGAGAGCTGGTATCAGAAACCTAGAATCTGAACCATTAAGGTTGGAAAGACCCTTAAGATCATTGTTCAATCATAAACCTGTCACTATCACTGCCATATCCATCACCAAACCATGTCTCTGCATGCCACATCTACATGTCCTTTAAAGGGATCCAGGGCCTGGGACTCAACCACTTGGGCATTGGTACGGGCAGCAGAGCCCCTGTGCACCCCAGCAACCCCTGCACCCATAACCCTTAACCAAAGATCTTACATTTGCAGCCACAGGAATGGTGTATGGGAAATGGACTTTAAGACCCCATTGGTCTAAAAAAAAATCTAGTCTTAAAGTGCCATGTGAACAGCAAAGAAAGGGGTTTTATACCGCAGGAACAACATGCAGGCAGCTGCTGCTGATTGCAGAGCCTGTGCAGAGCCTGGGCTTATGTATGGGATGCAGATGGAATCCCCTGGATATGGGGTTTCTGTTCCAGGTCAGTTACCTTCTGAAGGATTCTTTGCTGCACTTCAGAAGCCCTTTCCTTCCTTTTTCAATAGTTATCCATAATTACCTATATTTATATATGTGTGTGTATAGCAATCTATCTACTTTAGGCTTTTATAATTTTTTCAACTTCCTGATAAAATATAAAAATATCTGCAAAAAATGCATTAATTTCTTAAAATAGGAAAGCTTCCTGAGTATTTAGAGGATGAAGTAAAAGAATGAAATTCCCTTGCCTAATCTATGCCAATATTTATTTTCTTTTTGATTTTTTTAGTATTTTCTTTTTTTTTTTTTTTCATAGCAAGGATAACCCAAAGAATTGAAGATAATTTTCTTAACTTTGTTTCTGTAAAGATCAATAGTGAGCTGATAAAGCAGACATCTGAAAGACATGCAGAATAATTACAAGCACTGGCATATCATGGTTTGGACTTTAATTACCTGTTAGAAGTAGCCTAGATGAGACAAAAATAACAATAATAATAATAACAACAACAATAACAATAATAATAATAATAACAACAACAACGGTAATATAGTGGATAAAGGATTTTTGTCTTTGCTTTACTTGCCATGCCCAGAATTATTTTTTTACAGTTTTGGATGCTTAGTAGATTCATAGGTTCTGTTGCTGTTGGCATATAATGTAAATCATTGGGGCAGAAGACACCAGGAAGTACAACTGAGTTGCTTTCAGGAAATGACTGTTGGATCTTTTATTGTTGAGTCAAAAAAAGAATTCAGTTCTGCCTCTTTGTATCAGTTTAAAGCAGCTCACTGTCTGTTGCTAGAACAACTGCTCAAATTAGGAGGATAATGTCCCCAGTCCAATCCATATTGCCATTTCAAATCAAAATCAGTAGTCATTTCCAGCATGATTGTTGTTTCCTACAAGTGCTAGAAATTTGAGTAAAGAAAGAGGAATTTGACTCTTTACCCTTGAATGAAGATGTCAATATACAGGACCTGTCAGAAAGCCATGTGAAGAGAGCAAGGAGAGCACTGTAACATCATTACAACATACAGAAAAGACACGTAATTTTGCTGTCAGCAATTTTTTCTTGTGTGTTAAAAGGCCTTGAGATCAAAGAAAACGGTTTAACTACCTCAGTAACTAGCACAGAATCTGCTTGAATTGAAATCTCAAGCCTCAAAAGAACAAAGTAGAGTCTGTATTACCAATTGTCTGACTGAGATGGGTTCATTGACTGTAATATGCTGAGAGACATCAGAGATACCAAGGGCATAAAAGACAACTGTACTGCAATTACCCCCATGCAGGCTGGTCAGATGTCACACTGGAATGTGAATCAGAGATTAAATTTTTAGATGTTTCCACGGCATGTCCAGATAACAGGCCCAGAAGAACACCACAGCCTTGGACTTGCTTCAGAGCAATCTGCAGGACTTGGGTCAATGCCAGAATATTCTGATTCTATGATTCTAAAGATTTAACAACAATCTGTTTAAAACAAAACAAAACAGAAAAAAAGAGCACTTTCCTGCTGCTATGGGGAATTAAAACCCCATGGGCAAAGGACCACCCCAAAAATGCCACAGAAATTGGCTCACCCCTAGAGAAGAAAAAGAAATAACCTTAGTTAAGTTAAAATTCACTAAGAGGAATGATGTGGAAACGCAGAAGATTAGAAGATAGCTAAGATAATTGCATTCCTATGTTTAGTTTTTAATGTTACTGAGGATGCCATACTGGCAGCATCATGGCAGTTCAAAATAGCTGTTGGGAAAGACTTGAGAAGGAAAAGAGGGAAGGAACATATCATTCAAAAAGGTGAAGTAGCATCTAAATGAGGAAAACAGCAATAATCCAATAGAGCATATGATCCAAAAGATCATAAACTGCAAATTTGCATACAAAAATGTAACGTAATAAGAATTACATTAATAAGTGGGTAACCTAATGGTATCAAAAGCAGCACCTGATCCTTTTTTCTTTATTAGAAGTGAAGAACCTGCCCAGAAAGTAATTTTATTTTGTAAGAGAAAATGAGTTATTTGACTGAAGATGCATAAAGATGATTAAAGATAGCCATGTGCTTGAAATAAGAGTTATACATTTGGATTAAAAGAGGAAAAGAAAAATTAATATTTTAGTATAAATCAAGTGATTTGCTAAAAGTAAAACTACTTTTGAGATCTGCATTGATGTAAACAAAAGTCTCAGAAAGCAACCCTTCAGAAGAATGGACATTTTAACCCATGACTCGGAGAAAAATGGACTTCACTACTGGTTTTGCTAGAATTTTTTTAGCATTTTTTAAATGTGGAGTTTAGTTTTGTTCTTTTTGCACTGTTAGCATATCAAGTTTGTAAACTTTGTAAAGTTTGTAAATCCTATTAAATCTTTTGTCTTTGTGTATATTCTGCTCTACAAAGGAAGAACATAGGTGTTAATGAAATTTTCATTTTTGAAGCAACATTGACAGACACAAAAATCAAGAGGTGAACACACTATGTTCTTCACTAATCAAAAATAAAAGACCAATTTGTCAAAGAAAACGATACTCATGTTAAATTTGCCCTTCTTTGCTTAAGGTGCAGATTTTCCCCCACAGTTAAGAAACATATGGCTCACCAAAGAAATCAGGTTTTTATTCTTTTGACCTTTCAGATCACTCACAGCCTTCTTTTAATTTATAGTTCTTTACATAACCGTTATATTTTCCCTGACGCTGTCATTTTCATCCTTTAAAAATTAAGATTCAGTGGCTGCACAGACCTGTGTAGGAGAAACATCTTCCAGCTCAGCTGCTGTTGTTTCTTGGTTACCTAGCCTGCTAAGATTTCAGGCTCTGGGATCTGACTGACCTTGCTGTCAGCCCAGCACTGTTTCTCCACAGCTAACACGGTTGTAGACATTCTGCTGCTGTGCACAGCACATGCCAAAGCCTGCAGGAGCAGAGGTCAGTGTACCTGGAGTCTGTGTAGCTGTGTGTTTTACCTAACCTACACTGTGTCTTTTCAAACACGGGGAAAGGTTGCTTTATCTCCATACAACCTTGTATTCTGTTGATGTTTGGCACTTCAGGGCAGCACACCTTCTTTTTTTTGCCAGCAAGTCAGTGTAAACTGATGGGGTGGATGTCTTTGTCTATTAAAATTGGAATGGAGTTACCCGACTGCATGACCAAATGAATGCATACTATTATTTCAAGGGTACTCATCCAAAGATCAAGATAAATATGTGTTTTTGAATGTATTTACTCCAAGAGAAGGTCAGTTTGCTTTAACCAGAAGGTTTCAAACATCTGTTTTACAAGTCAAACTATTGGAGGAATGATGCTTAGACAACTATATTATTCCCCTTGGAATAATTTGCTCATTCTCAGCCATGTTGTTTTGCATATACCCTGCTTTTATTGTGTTTGTACACATTGTACTGTTACACAGAATTATCCTCCATAGGATGCTATTCAAAATATTTTGCAGTGTGAGGTTTTAAAGTGACCCTGTAAATGCTGCAGGTAGCGTTTCCTTCTCCACACAGAGGTCATAGAAAACCCACAGCAAGTCAAGTGGCTCTCCAGCAAACCTGAGACCACTTGTTTTTTCACAAGTAAACTTCGATAAATAAGTATTTTTTCTAAACCTTTATCACACACACACATACACACACATATAACCCAAAACCAATCCCCCAAATGACACAGGGGATGGTATTGTCTCTGTTTATACCCATGACTCTGAGGTATTTGGAACATAATAAGTCGAATCAGCTGAAATAAAAGTAGAAATTGAGAGGGTCTTTTAAGTAGATATCTTCCTCCCACATATTTCCTTGTAAAAATAATACAATTTTAAGAGATTGTGTAGTTGCAGTAAAAACTATTATGATTTCCACAGCAATCTCCATGCTTTACCAATGCCTGAAATACAACACACCACCTGGGTCCAACAGCCTGGTTGGGTGCAGTAAAAGGTAGCTAGCATTTGTTTTGTATTTGTAATATTGTCAATAACAATAGTCATTGCAATAGTCATATAGCAGTATTGCAATAGTCATATAGCAGTAGTCATTGCTATGTGATACAACCAGAAATTATTTTGAGTTCACTGGGGAATTTATATGAAATAAATGAACATGCTGTAAGCCATTTGTTGGGCAAATACAGAAATATTTCATCTGTCAGAATGATTTTCGCATGTACACTATTAGAACTTTTTACTGGTGAAAAATCTTCGCCTTTTTCTTTTCTGAACAGAAGTAATTTTCTATAGTGATAATATTTTATTTTTTTATTTTTTTTATTTTGCCTGTATGTCTTTGATAAGCACAGTTGAGGTTAGGAGAATTTTGCATGGTGAGTTGCAGTGTAAAAGTCAATTGTAGCATGCAAAATTCTCTGTTTCCCTAACACAGAAAAAAGCAAGTAAAGCATTTGTAGTACATGAATTAAAATTTGAAGATTCCATCCTCCCCTTCCGTTTCCAGCTGGAAAAGGGAAATAGTTTTTTCTTTTTCCTTTTTTTTCCTTAGGACAGAAATACTTTTGCTGAGAACTATCTTCACACAAAAGCTTACAGAGCTGAATATGATGTCTTGTCTTATCACTTCTGAACAGACTCTGGAGTTTGAAAAGACTTCTGAAATTTGCTTAACTTGCCGTTTCCTAATATAATGAGGAAATCAATGTGTCTTGCTTTTAGAAATGCTGGTGGCTTCAGAATAATTTGAGAGTCAGCAAGGATAAGCAGAAATGAAACTGCAAGTACTTGCTCATCATTGAAATATCTGAGATGATTTAGAGATAAAAATGTGCTAATTTACTATTGTCAGGGAGAATATGTCATTCAGACACACTTACTAGTCTGAGCGTTTTTTGAACAAGCTAATTCAGAAGCTTTGGGGGCTTCTGAATGAAACCTACAGGGATATCTATGCCCACCACACTGCAGCTGAGCAGGGCTGCAAAAGGGGATAGCAGCAGGGGCAACAGCTCCGGGGAGTGAAATGCAGCAGTGGGAAGCATGAGCTCCTCAGTGAGCAAAGCCCAGGCCTTCACTCCCACAAACCAGCCTCCTCCTGGCAAGCCTAAACCCAGACATGGTAACTGGTCACTGGAGGAAATCTAGAATTGTTAGAGAATATATATATGAGAATATGCTTGCATGTTTAAAGAGCATCAACAAAGTATCACAAATACAGCACAAAGGGAATTCTTTAAATAAGAAAATGATTTTTGAAGTACGATCCAGATGTACTTATCTTCAGCACTGTGTATGTACCTTAGCATTCCTTAGGATCGTTGCTGGGGGTTTGGGATTGAGATTTTAGTTTGTGTGTGAAGTAGAGAAGCTAAATTTCAGTTTGACATTCAGGTAATTTTCCAGTCAACTGCTACCATAGGGGATTATTTGAATGAGACCACACTAATTTTAATGAAGTCCAAAGTTTAAATTAGATACAACAGTACATAAGTTTAATGCAGAAGTTATTTAAAATGACATTTTACATAGAGCTATTCCCATGATTGCGTTTTGATCTGGTTCCTCAAGGAAAATTTTGTGAAAAAGTTTATTTCAGAAAAACTGTTTTGATCAGCTTGAAATATTTTTGCATTTTAAAATTATTTTTGAGTTCAGTTTCATTTTTCTCAATTTTAAAACAGAAACTTCAAACATTAACAGAATAAAATGGAACGCTAGCTCAGGAAAGAAAAAAAAATCTTGAGGTTTTATTCTTGTTTTAAGAAAATTAAAAAAATACTTTCTAAATTTAATTTACCCCCCAAAGACCAGTGTTTAATTACATGTAATTTAAAGCATAAATATTCTGCCTGTTTATAAAATCTGTATCTAACTTTTTCATTGTTTCTTTGCAATTCTCTCCTGTTTTGGTATTCTCCCATGTTACATGTTGATGAACATTTCTCTATGATAGGATTTGGCTAGATTCCTAATGTTTTTGGAGAAATTCTATCGTGACTATCAGCAATGACTCTTAAAACAGGTCCACTTTTATCCATCTGAAATCTTACTCTTGATCTTAATTCTGCCTGTACTGAAGAATCTTACCAAACCTTCTGGCTTTTTTTTTAATATGAGGGCTGTTCTCAAACCTACTCACTCTGTACTTTCCCATGAAGACTCAAAGGATGCCCCTCTGTATTCTCAGTGTCCTCTCATTCTTCACACCAGAGTTTTAGATTAGCCATGTTACTAGTAAAAAAAAGTCTGGAATAAAAATTTAGGAGAATATTTTAAAATACTTGTCATTGTTAATGCAATACCATTGTTTCCAGTGTGGACAAAAGTCAGGCAGCCTTTTGGAATGTTTTACAACTCAGACATAAAGGCAAATAACATCCTTGCCACTAGAGAGAGCTCTCACACTAAAATAATAGAACATCGCTTTGGGCTCCTTTTTTTTCAGAGCCGAGGGAAAAATGTAAGAGGGGAAAAAATTGTACCATCTGGACTCATGATGGGAAGATATGACCTGACAAAATGAAGAGTCCAGAGGCTGGTTCCAGCTGGACATGGGGAGAAGGGAACATGTTGTCTTCATTCCTCACTGTGGCAGATTCTGCCTGCATCCCAGGAAAGGGAACAAGAAATGTCTGAAAGCAAATAGGTTTATTTTTCCACTTTTGGCAGAGAAAATTTGAGTTGATGGGACATATGGTAGTTGCTCCTGTCTTTTCATTCTACACAGGCAAGGCCAAACAGAGTAAGAATGGTTGTATGTTTTGCCATTTTCAGAAGGGGCCAAAATCTGTCCCCAGAAGCAAACCATGAAGAACCATCAACATTATTCAAAGATATCCATGTTTCTAAAAGCATGGAGGAAAAGACTACAATAGATTTTTTATCTTAGCAGCCATGAAAGAAAATCAGTGCTAAAGGATAGCAGGAACAGAATTGGTATCTGCAGTAGAGCAGGTTATAACTGAAAACTTCTGGGCAAGATGATGAGAGTTCGAGTTAAGAAAAAGGATATTTTTAAGCGTAGTTCTGAGTACTTTAGAAAATCTATATTCAAAAAAATAGACGTTCAAGGAAATTGACATAGGAAATTTTGGATGGTGTTTCTTGTTATTTAGAGCAGTATTTAAATTTCAGTGAAATTGTTCTGCATTTGATTAAGCTGCTAGAAGTGAAAGTTTCTAGTAAATATTTTCAAACTAAGGAAGAGAATTTGTTTGAGGAAAGTATAGAGTCCCACATACCCCTATTTCTCCTTCACTTCCCCATCCTCTACATACAAAAGGTGAACCTGAAATCCTTATGGGCTTGAATTTCCTGATTTTGTGACGAAGGCTCTATCCTACCCCCTAGAAAATAGAAATGCAGTAAGTTCTATCGTGTTATTCAGGTCTAATGTTATTTATTACTTGAGAATTTGAATTAATATTAGCCCTTTTAAATTAAACATGCAATTTCAATAAGCTTCTGAAAGATGAGATACCTCGTATTCCCAGGGGATCAAAGAGGACTCATGATGGTCTTCTGGCCAAATTCTAAGATTTCTTTAGAAAAGCAGACGTTCCAACAGTGAGATGAAATATTTTTTGTCATAAAGGGTGTAGTTAGTGGCATGAAAGTGTTGTTATAATCATTTATCTAAGAAGTTTCTTAATTTGGCATTTGTGTGAATCGAAACCCTTTTGAAATGACTTGTGAATTCAGTCATCTGTATGACCAGACACAACTTTGTAATTGTGTGCAACGCTGGCTTCCTAATTACTCTGAGATCTAAGGCAATTAAAATTATACAGTTTTCCCCTCCATCAACTTTCCTGTCTGAGAAAAACTTCCTTTGTTTTTTTACCTCAGACTCTCAATACTCCTTAAGATATAGCAGTAGCCTAAAATAAGTTTAGACTGAGAACACAGGAATTTTCATATTCTCTCAGTGTCCCTTCTTCTCCCAGTTTACAGGAAGGTATTTGCCTACTTGCCATTTTCTTCCACTCTCTTCTACCTCCCCTTTTCTTGGATTCGGCTTCCATATTCACCATTATGCTACAAGAATATGACTTTTGTGTAGATGAATAGTTAATGTTGTAGGAAGAAAGCAGGGGGTAACTGGACACATAACATTAGATTCCTATAAATATTCCAGGGTGTTCCTAGTTGCCCCTACTTCTGAACAAATAATCCCCTCATCAGTTCAATTAAGCTAATAAGAGCTGAAATATTTATTTTCTACATCTAACAACAGAATTGCTACTATTCTACTGAGAAATAACCTCTTACCTCAGGCTTCAGTAAAGTCATTCAAGGACAGACGTTCCTTTTCACAATCAATTTAATTCAAGTCATTAACCAAGAAGCCCAAAGAAGTTTATAGACCTTAAAAATACAAATAACAGAGTGTGCTATCTCTTTAATTAGTAACACTCCAGATTTGAAATGATGACCTAGAGGTATATAACTCCATAGCCCATTACCAATCCCCTGAGCCACTCCAATCTGTCAGAGACCTTGTCCCCGCCTTACACTTTTAAGTAAGGTTAAGAAAACCTAGGACAGAGTGGGGATTTTCCTTACTTTTTCTCTTTTTTTTAGAATTTTCAACTGCCTTTCAAAATGCTTAAAAAAGCTCCAGTTTTTGAGGAAATGCAAAATTTTTGAAAATTTGCTAATATTTAAGAAAATGTGACTATCAATCCTGTTGTAAAAGGTTTTTTTGGGAAATGTAGTTGATAAATTTTATTATAGGTGAAAATTTTTATATTTTCATTTTCTCCATTTTTTGTGTGTGTGAAACTAAATATAAAACAAATCTCACCATTTTAGCATGAGATTATTTACCTATTACTGTAGTGTTACCATAGTCAACATCATCTCTGATCTCAGAAAGCCTTGCTAAAAGTTGTTTTCAATTCATAAATATGGGGGATGTAAAACTACAAATTCAAATTTCTTTTGGAGGAGATTCCTACCAGTGAACACCTCCCCCCGCCCCTCCCCCAAAACATTACTGTTCTTACATCCTTTAAAGCAGCGTCAAATTTTATAAATTTTGAGTATTGCAGAAAACTTCAAAAATGAGTTCCTGCTGCACAGAAGCCCTGGAAATTGATATTTACTGCTGTTTTGAAGATAACCATCTCAGGATTTAGTGAAATAAATAATTCAAATATATACTCAATACATTTCTTTTCAGCTTTAAAGCTTTGAATATGTACTGCAATATATTGCAGTCTATGCTTTATATATACTCTTTTCCTTCCTTTTTTCAGGGGGACCATATTCAAAAATTTCTAAATCATTGTGCACATTGTGAGAACTCACAAACATTCAGTGCTGCCAGGATGATATAATTACTCTATTAAATTTTCTTTTTTTTTTTCCATCTAGCAAGAATGTTAATATCAATGTCTTTCCTGAAACCATCAGGTACATGAAGTTGACTTTGAACCTCTGTGAGAATTTCCAAACACCACCTCAACTATTCAAGGCTCTTAAGAGCAAGGGAGAGGCTCCTAACTCCAGACTGGATGTGAAGGGCTTCAGAAAGGTAATTCATTGTCCCTTCCTGCCCTTCAGAGGAGGAATTTCATTCCTTGAGAGGATGCTTGGAGGTCAAATATTTGTGTTGTTCCCGCCTCAGTTGAAAGGGCACATAACAGGAGATAAGAGCAACACCTGTAGTGATATGTAGTTAGCTCATGAACTGATACTGGCACTTCAATTTTTTGTTAGTATATTAGCACAGGGCACTGTATTGCCATCACTACTGCTGCTGAGTTCCTCGGGCTTAGTCCTTGAGATTTAACATTTTTCAACATTTTTACACATTAGTTAAAGATGTAGTTCTAAATAATAGAATGTAGAAGGACAAGAGGATGGGACCAGCCCTCTCAGTGGTGCCCAATGACAGGATAAGGGACAATGGGCACAAACAGAAAGGCAGAAGTTCTATCTGATTACAAGGAAAAAACAATTTTAAGAAGCCCTGAAGTAGCCCAGAGAGGATGTGGAGTCTCCTTCTCAAGATATCCAAAACCCACCTGGTTTTGAACCAGTGCAACCTGCTCTAAATGAACCTGCTTTAGCAGAGGGGTTTGACAAGATGATCTCCAGAGGTCCTTTCTGACTCCAACCATTTTGTGATTCTCTGACAAACAACAGATGTTTCAGGTTTCTCCATGAATGCTTTCTCTAGACACTATGGAGATAAATGCCTCGGCCAGCTGAAGCAGCTGCCTGAAGGCAGAAGGCAATTTCAGCCCTTTAAACAGTGAAATGGCAACAACAGAGATTTCTGTTCTCTCTATCCCACAGTCTGTTCTTCCTTCTGTAACTGCTTTTAGATATTAGATCTATACCTGACTATTGATTCATCTTTGACAGCTTCCCAGGCAAGGGGCTTTGCCATACATTTTAACATTCTTTATTCTACAGTTTACTTATTCTGTGTAGAGTGGATAATTTTCTTTTTTTCCACAAATGTCCATTGTCTATATGGCACTGGCAAAGCCAGACAAAGGATGCTCTTTTAACAGCGAAGTAAGATTCAGGGTACCTCAACACAATGATCAAAAAGACTGTCTGAATGATGAAAATCCGTTTAATTACAGCTTTTTTACATGAAGTCTTTATGCCAGAAAGGTAGTCTCAGCAACCTCAAAATTGAATAATTTGCAAACATTTTAGAGTCTGCTGAGATAAAAGGGTTTGTCTGTTTCAGGATCTCTCCTGATTGATAATTTCTGTCAAATGGATTTTGACATTATAATTGAGTGGTTGCAAACCTGAAAGTAAAAGTGACATTATATTCCCTTTGAACATGAAATGAAAGGAAGTGTACCTTATTATCACTAGGCATCTTACCTATTCAATGTTATTCTTACTCCAAATTTCTATGGACAAGATACACAGTTGCTAAATTGGACACTACAACCCCATGTCTGGTCAGAGCTGGGGAACTGAGAGGAAGGGGAATTGAGGTCATCTCCCTGAAGAAAGCTCCTTTGTTATATTGCCATATATATATTTTGAAGACACTGAAGTTTTTCTGGAGACATGTAGAAGAGCTTTACCAGTTCTCTTAAATTAAGTAACTAGATTACCTCATTGGATCACATCAACCAAGTGATTAGAGGAAGAGATTGTGCATACACAGCAATATAATTTTTTTACGAGATATAACACTGTATCATCAAAACTCTAGCAGACATCATCATCCAGCAATAAGATTCTTAAAAATATTCTGAAGTTCTGACAGAACCAAACTGTCAACCCGTCCTCCAGTATCACCTCCCCATCTTACATGTCTTAGCAAAAGGGACAGTAACTGCAGATTCCACTGCTCTAGAGCATCATGATAAAAAAGAGTTTGTGGACTAGAGGTACTTCACTGGACAAAAAAGTTGACAGAATGGAATGTTTATGCTGTTCACATGTTCACCTAAATTCTGCACATGCATCAGGAGAACTCTGAGATAAATGCGTAGCAAAAATTAGCTGAAACCTCAGAAAAAAAGGTTTGGGCATAAAAAATATAGAAATACAACATTGATACTACCATTATGTGTGACAGGAGAACTAATATATTTGCCATGGACTATGGCTTGATTTTTCAGGATATTTCATAGAGACAGAAGTAAAAAATAGCTCATTGGGTTTTTAAGTTTTTAACTTTTTAGGCATAAACCAATGAGAAAGCAAATTACTGGAAGACAACAAGGAAATCCTGAGATAATATTCATTAGCCTGAATAGTCCTGACAGGTAAATCATTCTTATTGATGAGTAACCTTTCCAATGGATTCAGTTTTAAATTAAAATTTATATTAAACAAGAATTTTAATTTTTGTTGAAAACAAGTAGGTTTTCAGGTTATCCATGGTCAGACATACATTGAAACTTCAACTAAAATAAATGCTTAAAATATCAGTGCTGGAGTGATTTAAAAAGCATTTTAAGGCAATGTTTACTTATTCTATGTTTGTTTAACAATCCTGAAAAAAAAAATACTAACTATCTTTATTTTAAATACTTATTATCCTTTTCTTCTAAATTAACATCAAATCCTTTGCTCATATTGAATCAAAGTGACTTCAAACAGAAGTCCATTTATTAAATATTTTATTAGGTCTTTCATTATGTATGCTTGTAAAGATCTTAATAGAGATGTTAAGTAATGGAATTTTACAAGTTCCTAAAATTTCATAAATCTCCATAAATTTTCTTTTTATGAGAAACGTGCTTTCATAGTGTCTGATTTTTTATTCATACGCAACAAAAATGTTAATATACTCTAATTAAGCTAATATGATTTATCTTTTCACTCATTATATAAGTTAATTTTGTTCTAAAGAAATCCTGTTTTCAAATTCTCTCCAGCAATGTAGAATTAAAGTAATTGTAGTTTGGCACAGGAAATTAGTCATAAAGGGCCATGATTTCTAAACTAAATGGAAGTTTTCACAGGCTGGATTAGCCATATACTTTAGGAAAAAGGAGACTATAAAGGAAATAATTTGCAGTGCAAATTATTCTTAGTGCAAGAACGCACCTTTTGGGTACAAATTCTTCAGATGATAAGTAGTATATTAACAGATCAAGAAGTTTGAATTTTTTAATCTGTCTTTTATTTATCCTTCCTGAGTGAGACCATTAACATCTCTGCGTTTTTTGGTTGGTGGTGGGTGGGGTTTTTTTTTGTTTGTTTTTTTGGTTTGTTTGTTTTCAATTTAAGAAACTGTGAAGATCATACCAGTGTAACTGTCATAGTTTCCTTCCCAAATCTCTGATTGATGGAAGAATATAGACAGCTGCACAAGTGTGGATGTACCTATTGAAGCTTGTGGAAGTTCTTGCACATAAATTTACTAAACCAATGACTGTATGACAGATTTTATTGTGCTGCTAATGCAATATTTGCAGCCTCCATGACTCATACCATCATTCACTGAGATCTTTGAAGCTTCTGCACTGAGGTAAAGAGATCTTATCCGCATAACACTGGGCCTGGTGTTGATAAAGTGGGTACTGATGAGAATGAAATAACCACAGCAAAGGATGAGTCTGACAACAAAAAATATAAGGCTACCTCCATCAACTTGATATTAAGTGCAGTGAAATGAACTCTCCTTTGCCTAGAAAAAGCTGGCAACAGAGCCCTGAGTAGGAAAATTAAAACACTGCAAGAGGTCAGAAGATGAACACAACGCAGCAAACCCATATCCAGGGAGAAGAGAACAAAAGGAATGGGACTTGTTATTGCTTATAATATATTGCAAGGTAATACAAGAACTTAATAAACTACAATCATTGCCATCTACATCTGCAAAACCCTCTGAAATATGCAAAATAAGTTAGAGTTACAGAATACACTTCAGGAGTGCTGGTTAGGACAGCTCTAAAGGAAAACAGGACTCTTTATGAAACCTACTTTGACCAATACGTTAAATGAAATACTAAGGGAGAAAAAGGAAGTAGACTCCTTTTTTTTCTTGAGAATTTAAAAACACAATTGAAATTAGACTTTAAGAGAAATCCAAAAATATCAAATTGGTGATGGTTTTTTGTTTTTCATTAAAACTGAATGCTTCATGAGAGTTAATCCATGATTTTTTAAATGAGAACCTTAGCATGAGATGTCAAAGAGATGTAATACCTATACATCTTCACACATGTATTTGTGCTTGAATAAAACACCCTAGTGCGGAATACAGACATCATCTTCTGTGAGATCACCAGTCCATGACATCAATTATGCAATGAGGTTTCCTCTTGAACTTTTTTCCTCTATTATATTTTCATTACTATGTAGGAGTTAGGCTGGACAATTTTCTTGCTGCCATGATGGATGATTATGACATGCTACGAATAAGAGGTGATTAAATATAAACTATGTGTTGTCCATCAATGCAGTTATTATGGAGGCTTTGTTATTAATACATTTTTAATTTCTCAGTTCACGGATGAAAGGATCAGCCTACATTAATAGTGCTACATAAAGGGATAATTTAGTAAGATACCTGGTGCCCTAATCCTGATTCAGACAAACTTCCCATTAAAATATATGGAAATTGCAGTGTGACTAAATCCTTAAGTTTGGTCTTAGACTCAGTGACAATCTTGTCCTATTCAACACAATAAGAAGTTTAATTCAGAATATTTATTCATATTAAATTTTAACCTTCTGTTTAAGGAATATGTTGAAAATATGGCATAAAGATAATTTTCCTCCTGTTAAGAGAAGCTTAATTTATTTGATTCTCCACATTCTTTAGCAATAAAGAGAAAAAGTGCATGAAGAAAGCACCCTAACCAACAGCATACAGAAGCTTGATTTGCCTCTGTGTCTGCTTTCCAAGCTTACGCAATGAAATCTATTGAAAATCCTCAGGGACTGACTTAAAACATTTGTTAGTTGGGTTTTTTCGTGTGTGTGAAATAAATTCTTTTTCCACCTTTTTTTCTCCTGTGGTTTAGACATATTAAGGAGTCAGCTACACATTCCTGCTTTTTCCCATTATCACTCTGCTTTTTTTTTCCCTTCTTGAGTAAGAACAGTGAATGGTGTTGCATGGGATATGGGACAAAAAGTTTAGTAATACAAATAAATGACAGAAAAAGTTTTATTAAGGTTTTTTTTCAAAATCTATATTTTTATCGTATTTTATGTTCTCCATTTTTTGTTTTATATTGTACACTTAATACACTTTGACTACAGAAATTTCAGAAAGTGATAAAATGCTGAGAAGAGGCAGGATTTAAGGACAATATATTGTGAAACAAATATGATGTGGCCAGAACATAGACTTTCTTTCCCCAGTAGACACTGCAAAGCCAAGACTTTAAAAGAAAGAGGTTTTCTAGTTAGAGGAGAAAAGGAACAGAAAGGACATGTGAAGGATATCTTCAGCTTCAGTGAGCTACAGGAGTGGAAGGAATAGTACAGGGATGATAGAAAAAAAAAATCCTTTTAAGTAAATGAATTGCAAGAGCTAATTTTATTCTGTGGACAAATTTGGTGAATTTATTCGCACAGGGTTTCAGACAGTCTATGGCACCTCAGTGAGCCTGAAGGAGCCTTGAGGGGGAGAGGAGAGCAACCCTGGTGACCTTCCTTCTTATCAACTAACTCTGATCAAAGACCTTCAATCCATGCAAATAACAGATGCAGCTCCTTTATTTTCCATCTTTGATTTAAGAAGGATGTAGAAGTAGAAAAGTTTAACATTAGATATAGCTGAACCCAGAGATAGAGGAATAGATGGTTTATACATTGACATGAAATTTTCTTCACATAGTATTGAAGTAAATGCTACAGAGAGAAAGAACCCTGTGATTAGCTTAAGGTGAATGGGTTTTTGTTTGCCTAGGAATGGGTTTTTTTCCATGATGCTCCATGTCAGTTGCAAATGTATTCCTACCTTGTATAATGCTGGTCTCTGGTTTTTGCATAATATTATTCGTTCCACTTAAAATGAAAAATAAAATGTAGCAATGGGGATTATGAAATTAAAATAATTTGAATGAACTATTTTATTTCTTTCAAAGGAAATATTTTCAATATATTACTGTACTTGGAAGAAGATTAAAAGGAGAAGAAAGGAGCTTGGAGGAGCAGTCAGTGGGCATAGGTAAAAGATCTAGAACTCACAGAAGCTGGCTATTGTCTTACCAATAATTTTGTTGAACTCAGAGTCAAATCACTAAAATAATAGAGCACTTGAAGAAAAAAAACAATATGCAAGAATTTAAGCATATAACATATATTATGCATTTACAAAATTGCTTTATGATCACAGTACATCAATGAAATGACTCCTCAGTCCAGATCTTTTCAGCCAATTTAAATATAAAACATTAATGAAGTCACATGTGAGGGGCCAAACAGGATTGCTAAACAAATCTGGAAATCACAAATAGAGTCTTACTTAGTCTCAATCAATTTTTCCTTAATGGTATATTAAGTAGGGGTAATTATTCAAGTTAGGGGTTTCTTTGTACAAATTACAGGTAATAAGCTTAATGTAGATGTGACATAGTTCCTTAATTCTAACCATTAAGGAAAGTAGATTTAACTCCATTAAGTAACCTCACTTAAATATGACAATAGATAACCATGGTCATTAAACTAATGACATCTGTCATCAACATTGATGTTACCACTATGCCATGCATGCTTCCAGAGCAAAGACTCAGTCAGTATTTCTGCTATTAAATGATGCAGGGGGTTGTAGCCTGACTATTTTAAGTAATGGTGGAGGAAGAAAAATTTAGTCCACCCCAGATAAATGTTATTGAACGAGGTCTGCACCAGTACTGTCCATGGAAAGTCTCTACAGTTTGGGTGCGTGTGGCAGAGCAGGATGAATTTTGATAATGTAGAACTGTGAAATGGCATTTAACACATATATGCCTGCGTCAACCTGTGCTTTAGAAAAACTGGCAGCACAGAACTCCTCAAAAAGCCTTATAGAGATGAAACCTCCACTGTTTTTAAATGCTCTCTCTGTTACATTCCGAGTTCCTAGTCATCTTCAATAAGAGGATTCTAGTATATATTCCCAGTATGAAGTATTTGCTCCTTATACCTACAGACAAGCACAGATGCAGCACTTACACATTTCTAAATAGCAGCTAATAGCTTTTGGTGGAAATATGAGTGATATCTAATACGTCTGCAAACTTCAAGTAGCTCAGTTAGAGATATCCTCAGGCTATCTCCTGCTGTCTATACATCCAGATTTACAGAATAACCTGCTGTTCTGTAGCTGAAGTTATTGGCTCAGGACTGAAGAAGTACTGAAGTTCTTAGCATAAGATTCATTCTCTACTATTTTTGCACACTCACTCCCTGTACATTCTTTTTACTGCTTCCTCAGTGCTTATTTTTTATCTGGTAGGAAAAATAAAAGTCAGTGAGTTTCCCTATCAGTCTGATAGAACTGGCAAGGGTACAGTGAAAATGATACTAAAGAACAGGGAAGATGAATTATGCTTTAAAGCCAGTAGAAATAATATCACTTAAAACCTATTGTTCTGCAGTACAGGATGGCATCTTCTGAATGAGGCTTGAGAGCAGAACACATCCTCTCTGGTCTCCCTGATGCCTTGTAGAGACCCCTTTTCCAGCACCTCTTTCTAACCCCTGCCTGGCACTGCAGCAGTTTTTTGCAGCTTTTGTGGAAGAGATGGGACTTGGTAACTCTTATGTGTCCAAGGCAGACCTGTTCATGGGGAAAGCAGCTTGCTTGCTTGCCTGTTCTTGTGCAAGAATTAGACAAGACAGTTCTCTTTTTTTCACTTGATATGTCAGCAATGGACTTAAGTTTTCTGATTTTTAGTTTTGTTCCTTTGAATTATTTAATAAAGGGAAAGCACACACACTGTTAGAAACACCACTGGGATATACCAGCTACGGCCTTCCCTTTTTGCATTTCCTTTTGCCCTTGCTCAAATGATCCTCCTCTCTCCCCATGACAGTTCACTCCAGAGAGCGCAGCCTTTCTTCTACAGGCAGGGCCAGTGAGAGCAGCCAGGCTCAAAGTCATGAGCTAAATAAAGCATCAGTATTTTTCACCAAAGGAGGAAGAGGGGAAATTGATACAGCCTTTGGGGTGCAGTAACTGCTGAACAGAACTCTATGAAGAGACTGCTTTGCTTAAGATCTCTGGGCAATTCCTGCTGTTTTCTGGTGAGCAAGTAGGTAATAATTTATAATGCAATAAGAAAGTACTGTATGTTCTTTAAGCTCCTTTGTAAATAACAACCAAGGAACTGCCAGAAAAAAAAATATATTCTCAAGAACAAACAAACAAAAAACCCTAAAAAGCATTACCAACTATTTTTAAAAACAATTATCTGGGATAAATATGAAAATCACAGAACAATTTATCTGTTGGAGAAATTAAAGTGTTTTAAGAAAGAGAAAAATCATAATTTCCACGTGGTCAAAGCCCTGTAGTTTCTTTCTTACCTGCTAGGCAAAAGAGCTAAACATCATGCTAATTGGAAATAGAAACAGTGTTTCCACTTTCAGTTTCTAATACATGACGTGGAGTAGGGAAAAGAAAGGAATGCTTTATTGATAAAAATCAATACGGAAGTAAACTTAAGAAAAAACATATTTGAGTGGACAATGAAAATCGTTATAGCTCTAGACTATAGAGCTGGAGAGGTGATTGTTGATTTCTACAGACAGGACCCTGTAGTACACAGGGTACCACAAAGAGCTTTTCAGATGATGATTTCTTCAAAGGTAAAATCAAAAGTCAAAACTTCTGCTAATCTACCTCAGTCTGTTAAATCACATGTCATAAAATGAAGACCAAATTATAGTGTTTTCTGTTGAAAGTTTGACAGCTGACATACAATAGAGTTAAATACCAGAAAGGAAGTCTTTATTTTACAAGTACAGATGAAAATTTAATGGGAGTTTGCATCCTAATTCACTGCTACTCTGGATAATGGAGCAGATGTCTTCAACACACCTCTATGTCAGTCAAATATACCTGCAAACCTCAGTGTGGTGTGTGCAGCCCATTAGCACTGCAGCCATATCAACAAGGCATAGTAAAAAGAGTGCAGTACCATGCCAAACGGCATTGTTGATTAATGCCCTGCTAGATCCCATCCATCATTTCAGAGAGCACCTTGGTGCTCTCTGAAAGATGATTTCTTAGGTGTTTTGCATATGTAATCAGTAATTCTATTTTAGATATAACTGGACTCCTCAAGAGATCCAGGGACAGCTGGATTAAAAACCCTCCTCACATAATTTTCTTGGTGTCAAAACCATTATTGTGGAAGGTTTGAAAGAAGGGAATGAAAACTTGTTCTTCCACTTGTTGTCTTTCCCCTCAGTGGCCTTCAAAGCTGCCAAAATACTAAAGATGAGATTCAGCTGGCACAGTGAGGTCTTTCTGCCACCATCTCCTTGCATGTAGGGCAGTAACCACATATCACTATAAAAATATACATAAATCCCTCAAGTTCATATCTGAAAAAGCCCAGTAAATAAATGGCTCTCCTATAGGCTAATAGGATATTTACATGACCTCAACTGGTTCATCTTTGGAGAAAAACACCATGTGTATTTTAGGTAGCCATTTTGAGCTGTCTTTATTCTGCAGCTTTCCCCAAGAATTTATCACTATGTTCAAGAACCACATCCTTTAAACATTTTACATAGTCAAGTTTACTAGGTGGACTATGTTTCCACACAATGAGTTTTTTAACTTCTGATGATAAATCTTACGGACAAAGTGAGGGAATGGTCAAAGTAACTAGTTTCAGTTAATTTACACATGAGAATTTTTAATAGAGATACTGAAAATTGGTTTCATAAATTATAAACTTTATGCAAAGAGAAATTAACCTTGTAATATATAGAGAGATATGGATTTGAAGTGGTTTTTTTGCTGTTATTTATGCTGGTTTAGGTCAGATGCCATTTACTCTTGTCTTTCCTAAAGGATATATCAGTACAGGAATAAGAAATATGAGTCAAGACAGAAGAGGCTTTTCAAGAACAGAACACATGAAATCTGACAAATCAGGAATGATATGAACAATAGGTGTAGAAAGGTACCATCATTATAGGTAGGAAACTTCAGAAATATCTTTTAAAAGGTATATTGTATATATTATTTTAAATGTTCTTGGATAAAAATATTGTCCTCTAGATTTTTAGAGCTTTGTAGGACAAAAATAAACAGGGTTTTAAAGCATATTGCATAGCTGTGACTCATGGGAAGGTGGAAAAATCACTGTAAGATAAAACAAATGCCAGAAGTATGAGCTAAAGTATTGAGATAGGTGACAAATCCATGTTTCATAGCTGGTAAGACAAAGCTGGAATGCTGGGTGAGCAGGAAAGATAGTCTTTAAAAAACTGATGGATTTAGCAAGTGACTGGATGTGAAAAACAGAGCTAGAATTTGCAAATATTGGTTGCCAGTTTGGATGACCGGAGGGTAAAAAAATCAGTTACAATGGGAGAATTATTTCTAGGGGAAAAGAGGACATATAAAGGAAAAGTGTTTTTGGAAACAAATTGCTTGATGAGTGGTGTCAGTATTTGATTTTTGAGTCACATTAGAAAACTCCTATCTAAAGAACAGAAAAAGTGCAATGGACTGACAGCTACAACTTACTACTTTTTCCTCTCATTTGAGATTAAAATGAAAATCTGTCAGATTAAAGATTTTTTTAATCTCTTCATAGCAGAGACTGAAACTTTTCTAATCATATTCTGCAATAAAACAAAATCTATTTTAACAGATGTTTCAGAGGAAAAGAGATTATTAAGCAAATGTCAGGTCAAATAAAATTAAGTAGAATGTCATATGAACGTGGGAAAATGTTACTTTTTTTCCTCTTAGCTCCACTTACATTCTCAGAAAACCAGTTTTTGGGTTTTTTTGTGGTTTTTGGGGTTTGTTTGTTTGTTTGTTTGTTTTTGGTTTTGTTTTCTTTTTTTGTTTTCTTTTTTTTTTTCTTTTTCTGTTGTCTCAATCTTGAAGTAATTTTGAGGCCCCTTAGCTGGCCCAAGGATTCTGACCTCTGTGTTCAGTAGCTGAGTTTATTGCTGAAAAGGATGGGGTAGCAGAGCTTCTGGGGGCAGAGTGGTTTTAGGACACCAAGAAGAGCTGGGATGTAGGGTTGGAAGGACAGAGGGGTTTCAGGATAAGGGATTCAAGGAGCCTGGATGTAAAAGAACAAGAGAAAACGAGGTCTATGAGAAGAAGGGACTTGGGCATTATGTTCAGACTTATGGGATGTTTGGGTCTCTCTGAGTCCTGACAGATCTCAAACTATGCTCTTCTTTCCAATTTCTTATGCTTTTCACCTGCTCTCTCCAGAATTCTCACTTCCCAACTGCCCCATCACAGCAAAGTTAGCCTTTTCCCAGCAAAAGCTACACAGCTGCCAGCTCTGCACATGTCTAAGGCAGAGAAACCATGAGTGTGGCCAAAGTGACTTTTGAAAATACTTAAGTTCTTCAGAATGTATCCCTAGGGGGATTTCTTTTGCATTGAAAGACTTAGGATTAGGGTTTAAAATGAATCAATTAATGATTCATTTAAATTATTTTAAATCATTCATCCACTTCAGCAAGTTTTACCAATTATCAGGGAAAGTAATGGTCCCTTACAGTTAAAGGTGAGTGTTATTTGTGATTTTCTCCCTAACCACATGGGTTTCCTTGATAATGACTGATTGCAGAAGGGAAGAACATGAGAATCCCTGTGCAAAATGCAGTTATGATTATCTCTTGCCCTACTTTGCACTGAAGTAATTAAATATTAGCAAGACTGTGAAGCACTTCTAACGTATTATAAAGACAAAATATTATTTTGTAATAACTTGAGTTAAAGTTTGCTAACTTCATTCACACATCCCAAAGCCATTTCAACTCACAAAATAAACAGTAAATGCTATCCCTGTGGCATTTTAACATTATTTACCTACACTGCAAGAATTTGAAAATGCAAATTGTATATGCTGTGAAATGCAGACATCTTGTTCTGTCCTGTGCTCCTACACCTGATATGATGGCAGACCCAGACTGGCTTGACAGAAAAGTGCCACATCTCAGGTCATGTGTGGAAATGGTAATTGGGGCAAGCAAACACTAAAAAGATAAGTTCCAAATTCCAACTCACTTTAAAATGCATGTAAATTTGATCTGTTTTTTTACCTGAAACTACTAATGGTATTAAATCAACAATATGTGGTATAAGTTAATAGTAAGAAGAATAACAGAAAGCTAAAAACAAATCTAATATTACAGTCTTTCTGGCTGATATAAGCAGATTTTTTCTCACTATATTCTTGTAATTCTGTTTCTACTTCTCCCTAGAACACAAAAATCAGGAAAGGCATAAAAATGTAATAAACCTATTTCATTGTTCCTGCTGTGTAAGCTGTGTAGGGTCTATCCAGCCTGGAAGCCTCTCTTTTCTGCCACTATTTATTCCCTTTTATTGAAGATTCTGAAATGACTTCCCAAATCAACATTGGATGAATTTTCTTCATTTTCTTCCTTTTCAGTGTAGAGATAAAATCTGTTAGCAAGAGATTTGTGGGTTACCCATGAGTCACACCATTGGTTAAAGTGGTAAAATCTAAGTATTTTCACTGTTATCATTATGTTTGAAAATTATAAAACCCCACCAAACACAAACATCTAAATAACACATTTTTTCTTTCCAATTCCATTGAAGTCTGAGATTGCCTCTGAACACAGAACTCCCAGTTGAAGAAAAGACTTTCCAGAAGAAATTTGGCATTTTTTTAACACAAATTTCAGGTTTTTATTTTCTACAGTGTACTTGGACAGATTGAAATATCACCCCTGGTGTTTGTACCTGGATGTTCTTAGACCTACAGTTTTGCTGGGCTTAAACCCAGACTTGTCTTTATCCTAGATATTTCTGTTTAGAGGTTTGCTTTATATATCTGTTCAGTAAAAAAAATGCCTTTTTAAAGGATTACTCAGCATCTAAGATGTCTCATTTGTGCATTTCATGGAGCTACTCAATGATTCTGTAGGTCCAGCAAATGACAAAAAAAGCACCATTTGATGGTTCTTACTACAACATCATTTATGAGCTTCCCATTTGTAAAAAAAGGGGACCAAATTAATTCCCAGCTGTACTGGGGAAAAGTTCATTAATATATAGGTAAGATGCGCAAGCACTTTTGGACAAAAACTGCCTTGGTGATGACTCAAAACTAGTAGTGTGTCTTTGTGTTGTTATTTTGGCTATGTGTGTTTTACATATAAATATTCCCAAAATATGGAATTATTCACAGTAAGAAGTTGCTTTTCTAGGATGAAAATTATGAGTAGGATATTTTCTTAAAGAGCATTAACAATGCCTGAGCAATCACTTTACATTCAGACTCAGTGATACAGGTGCAAGGAGGGGTTTATGTGATTAAATTCCAGTACTGAGATTAAGAAAAAAATTGTCAAATTCCAAACTCCTTCATAGATTTAAATGTGACATTGGACATGTTACTTCACCTTTCCTCTTAACCTACAATAGAGGATCCAATTCATCCAAAAAAGAAATCCTTTGAACAAAGTGAGGAATAAGGATCAATTCCCCAATCTTCCAGCTAAGCTAAAGGTCCTGAGGAAGCACAGTTGTAGAGGAAACAACGCTACTAAATATCAGTTCTATACATATCATAAAATGATTTGGGGCAATATTTACTCCCTTTGCTTCACATGATTCATACTTTTCAGTCTTGTTCTGTAAGACCAGGTGAATGTGTGTATTTTAGTTTTTAAGGATGGAGAATCAATTATGAAAGCCTCTGCCAAAAAAAAAGATGAAGGCAGCACAATTAGATGAAAACACAGATCAAAAGAAAGCAAATATTCCATCTTCCCTCAATAATTGTGGCTGTAAAATTGCTTAAATATTAAAATTACTTCCTAGCTGAATTAACTGGGCTTTTTGAACATATTGTTAATAGCTAGAAATCTTAATTTTAGAAATTATGGCATATAGTAGGTAGCATTTCCTTAAAGAAAAAGAATACACTTGCAGTCTCTGAGACTAAACTTAATCTCTTCCCTCCCATATCTGCTCTGTCCCTTAACTCCCTCCCTGAGATCCCTGACTGTGATGTGGGGAGCACAGTGTGTGTCCACCTTACAAGGAGATGATGAGAGTGCTGTTGTCACCCTTAAGTGACTACCAGCTGCTGCTATCAAATCAAAAATGGCTGGAAAAATTGAAAGGGACATAAGAAAGTAATCCCTTCAAATTGCCACAATATTTACTGGAAAGAGAGGCTTTCAGGGCAAATCAAGCATGTAATCCTGTAAACCCTCTGCCCAGTCATGGCATGAGCACACAGGGGCACCTATCGAAATATGGTAATGATCACAGTCCTGCAGCCCAGGAAACAAATGAAAATAATGAAAACTTTTTTAAAAAAATAGGGAGAGATTCACTATTCAAATCTTTTGCATGAGCTGAGAACAATTGTTGCTATTCATACTTAGAAGCACCTAGCTCTGTATTTTTGGGTTTTATGTAAATTTGTTTAGAACTGAGATGGCAAAAAACTCCCACCCAACAAACACATATTTATAGAAATAGTCACAGCATTACCATGCTGCATAATATAAAAAACATCCATTTTATGGCTGCACAATTTCCTCCTCATAATGCTGTGTGCCAGCAGTAACAAATATGAAAGCAGATCGATTTAAAGTTCAAGTTAAGTTGCATGAGTTTCCCATGGTGAAGCAATTATTCCCTCAGAGGCTTTCATTTTCTTTATCACACCATGAATTCCTCAGGAAACGAATGTGCAGTTTTTACCATGTGGATACTTGTATTGCAACAAAAAACCTCAGAAACAGTATTTAAGGATAGACATTTTTCTCTCTGTGGAGGCTTCCTAAATTTGAAGTTTAACCTCTCTACAGTCAAAAGCATTTATTCTTGGCAAAATCAAATTCCTATTAATCTAATCTAAGCCATCCATTTCCCTTTAAACTCAGAACTAATTTCTTTCTCAATAATATAGGTTAAACTTTTCAGTAAAAGCCTGGGGTGAATAGAATAACACTACATACATTGGGGTGCACTGAAGTGGTATCACCAATATTTTATATATCTGAGCTGGAAATCGACATCACTCCTGAACCTTTGTATTATTCTCAGCTGTATCTCTCTGAAATGCATGGGAGACATTGATTTCAAACCTGTCAACAGGCTCAAAATTGAGCTTCTCCCTTGCAGCACACAGCTATTTGGACCTTCAATCTCCAGCCAAAGTTTTCCTGAAGCCACCATGGGGAGTTTGGTCTCCACTGTTTTCTTCCTCTCTCTGATCTGACCACTGGGGAGCAGAGCTCTGCAGATTTGCTCTGCCATTCCACAGCAGGGTTACTCTGCAGAGAAAAAATCCTAACTTAAACCCATCAATTCCAGCTGCCATTCTTGTGGGTATTCCATGTAGGGTTTGATGAGAAGAAAAAAAAAAAAAAAAAAAAAAAAAAAAAAAAAAAAAGAGAGAGAGAAAAGAGAAAAATAGAGAAAAAAAAGATAAAAAAGAGAGAAAAAATGAGAGAAAAAAAAAAAGAAAGAAAAAAAAGATAAGAATGGATCAGAGAATTTCACATTGTAAATGCAAAAAATAAAAATGTTATACCTTGCATAAAAATGATGATGGTTTAATTTCCAGTTTGGTAAAAATATCCTTGAGCATCTTCAGTGGATAAGAAGTGTCACAATAAAACATCTGGTTAAAAGAGACTAATATATTAAAATAATAAAAATTATTCCTTTAACTTCACCATTCCTTTGTTTTTCTGCTAAATATTATTTATTTCCTAATCTGTCTCTTTTTTTCTTTAGCTGAAAAATTCCAGAAAACTCATCCGATCGAATGAAATGGTATATTAACATCTGAATTCTATTTTCATTCTCACATTCATTAGACATGATAAGAATTCGTGCATTAGGAATTTGATTTGCATGGATCCCTTCTCTCAACAAATTTCCCTATAAATTTCTATAGGTAGTTGGGCTGCTAGTTTTCCTTGTGGTAAAAGTAATAAATACCATTTGTGCATTGTGTTTTCTTACGGCTTAGACAAGGCTTCTGAAGGCAATAAGTTGGTATGAAACACTGGACTCAAGGGATTATATGGAATTTGGGCATGTGAACATGAGTGCTGAATGCTGCATGGTAACCTTTCTCCCAGTCATTTACACTAAAAGAGAAGAGTGGCTGAGGGGTGGAAGAAGAAATCTACTGTCAAATGAGGATAATATTTTTCTTTCACTTTTGACATTAAAATTACGTGCATGCATACACACAGAAATATATATACACACATATACCCATTGATTCATTTTGCAATTTTTGTATGCTGTTTTTAGTTGTGGTTGCCTACAGAAAGGAAAACCAGATGAAGTCCTGAATAAAGATGCAGAGGAAGAATTATCACACCTGACAGAGTTCCAGCAAACGAGTTGGGATCAGAGAAAAGACTGAGGTTTTACTGTGAGATGTGGCTCAGTGTGAAAAAAAGAATGGGAGGAAAGAGCTGGAGACTCTCTGTGGAGTCAGGAGGGAGACAAGCACAATGAGGCAGAGCTGCAGAAGGCTGTGAAGGAGAGAAGAAGAAGTTCAAACCCAACACTGCAAAAGACAGGGTCAGCCCAAGAAAGATATTGTCACCCTAAAGTTGAAATACAGCCTCACTATCATTTGAATTACTTCAGCAGAAATATCACAGGTAATATACCCACTTTAACCCCACTTAAATAATTTCTAAAAACAGAGATTCTCATATGTCAGTCACTGAAATCAATATTTGCTGCTGAATAATTTCCTCTCTATTCATTCAACCATCACCTACTTCTTGGCTTCGGAAATAGGACTAATAGGTGTATACAATTTTCTACAATAGGAAAAATTAACATATTTCCTTCTCTTCAGAAAGAAAAGAAGTTATTTCCACACTTTCCATGTAAAGGAAATTTTAAAAAATAATTCAGAAAAACAAATGTTTCAGCTTGGCTGCATGGAAATGAAATTCAACATCTTGCTGCTCCCTGGGGCAATTCCCTGCCACACATGAGCAGCATCCCCAGGTGAATGATGGGGCTCAGCTGCAGGCAGCAGGAATGTTTGCCGTATCTGATCTACAGGGCAGAAGTGGCCTGAAACTATGTTTCTTTGAAATCTGAACTGCCAGCCAAACTCTGGGCTGGTGAAAGTGCATCAAAATCAATCTATTTCCATCAAAATGAATCTATTTCCATGCAATACTTCAGTTTTGACAAATCATAATTCTCCACATAGAAGTACTCTGCAAAATTCCTGACAGGTTTTGTTCACAGGACTGAGCTTGATAAGAGGAGATATCTGTGTTTGCAGCTGGTTTTTTGTAAGGGAACTTAAATTTTAACAGTTTCCTGATACTTACTAGAAAAAAAATCTTCAGGGAATGTTATTTTTTTTCTTTTAAAAGAATATTCATCAGCCCATTTACACCAAAAGTATAATGGTTGACAGCTAGGTCTTAATGTGCACTAAATCACAATTTTATTGCAAATGTAAATGAAAAAAGACAAAAAGGGAAAAGAGCATGTGTGTCATCCTGAGGTACAGCTGAAACTACAGCTTATCAGTAATTTGATAACTGGTCAGCCAGCAGTGCTCACCAGTTCATGACTATTATCTACATGTTTTCCCATTTATTACATACCAGCTGAGCCAATTTTCAGCTGGGAACTATAGCAGCTGTCTCTGTGGAAAATAAAAGAATGTCACTTTAAATTTCTTTGCAGAATGACAGAAATGTCAGCTTCATGATGGAAACATACAGTGATACACATTTCTTCTGACCTGAACACATTGCATCAATTCATGCTCATGAAAATGTCATTTGTGACTTTTCTTCTTTTTCTTTTTTTTTTCCTTTTTTGACCAATTTCCAACCTAAAAATATTTTCTGTTCTAGCTACATCACTGATAACAGTGCAAATTTAACACTGACCTCTCATACAGCATTCTGAAAGCTTTAAAGATTTTATATTTTTGGTGGTATCATTTGCCATTGAATAAATTTTATAGAAAAGACAATACACAAAAAAGAGGGA